>JAJLXD010000078.1:123215-257466 GCA_030571115.1 Wickerhamomyces sp. yHMH617 | reverse complement strand
AAAAAAAAAAAAAAAAAAAAAAAAAAAAAGAAAAAAGAAAGAAAGTTTGTGCTGGCAAAAAATTGAATAAAAAAACAAAAAAGATTGTCCACTTTTACTTTGTTGAAGGTTTTTAATTGTTGAAATTGTCCATTTTGTTGAAATAACCAGTAATAAAATAATAAAATGGTGAACCCAGCTGTTTCGAACTTGGTCATCATGCTTGTCATGATGCAGGTATCCAAAAAAATGGATTTTGAGAACCCAAATGTCGTTTTCTACGTGAGAGTTGGTTATGTCGCTGCCACTTTGTTAACTTTATCGATCTATCTTTACACTAAACACCTCATCACCAAGAAAAACGATCTCACCACCTTGAAATTTGTCAGTGCTCCAAACGCCATGGCTGGTGAAACCGAGGGCAAGTTGACAGTCACTACCGTCAAAGATTACGATTTACAACAAGTTCAAGGCCAAATCAAATCTGTCTTCACATCATTGGCCATGATGGGTTTCATGCACTTGTATATGAAATACACCAATCCTTTGGTGATGCAATCCATCTCCCCAGTTAAATCTGCGTTGGAAGCCAACATTGTTCAGATCCACCTATTTGGTAAGCCTGCCTCTGGTGATTTGAAACGTCCGTTCAAAGCTGCCTCAATGTTCGGTGGCTTTGGAGGTGACAGCTCACCAAAGACTGACAAACAGTCCATTGAAAAAGCTGAAACAGCTGGAACTGGAGGTATCAAAGCCGAATAAGCTAAAAAATACACGTATAACTTTTATATACTATTGATATTTGACGTTAACGTAGAGTAAATATTACGTAATTTTCGCGAAATTTGGAGTAATGTAATCTGTTGATGTTTTACCCAAAAGCATTTTTATTCAAAATCTCAAATCTCTGTTCTCAAATTCTCACGAGTTACAACCAAACAAAACCGGGGGTAGTTCTTTTTGTTGGACGTTATGGATAGGAACAGTCAATTGGCGAATTACTCGCTTCCAGGTGTGATGCTTTATCTCCAGTCTGAATGGACAAGAAATCAGCGAGATCGACTCCTATGGGAAAGTGAACGTAGTGAGATGGATTCAAAAATTGCACAGCTGCAAAGTGAAAACAATCGTTTGAAGAAACAGCTAAGCAAATTGAGTGCTGGGAAACCCAAGACTGCTACACATGCTCTAAAAGTTCCAACTGGGCCTAACCCTTCCGTTTCTAGTAACGAGGTTGAGACGTTGGTAAAAGCAAGGGAATACCTTAAAAGCAGAATGGATGAAGTGATGTATATCCTTAGAACTCAAGATGACGATATCAATGCTCAAGAAGATTTGCTTCTAGGATTGAGACAAGGCAAAGATCAGTTTCTGGGACTCGAAAGAAAGCGTCCTGTGTCCAGTGTTCCAGACCCTAAATCTGGCGAAGAGAAAGAAGAGGCTAAACTGTTAGATGATGTACAACAAATTCTGAAGCCTACAATAGATGTTGATACTGACAATGAAACTGTTCAAGGTGATGATGATGAACCATTAGATGAGCCATTATCTCAACTTGATATCCAGAACTCACCTATTTATAAGTTTACAATGTCATCACATTCCTCACCTGTGAATCAAATTCAAATCAATAGCAACTTGGTGCTTAGTGCATCAACCGATGGTCAGATAAATGTATGGGATTTGACAAAGTATTTAATGGATGAAGATGCAACTTTATTAAAAACGTTCTACAATGATGGGGAGATCAAACAATTACATTGGTTCGATAAAAGACTTTTCATCACCATCGGAATTGACTCAAAATTAAGAATATGGGATATTGATTCTACGGTTCAGAAATATGTTTTCACTCAACAGTTAAGTGATGTCATAAATTTTGATATTGAAAAACAGACGAATAGCATATTAATTAATGAAGCTAACTCATTAAAAATAGTGGGGATCTCTGTTAAACCAAATGGTCATGTGTCTCTACAGAGGCCCATAGACACTGCGAAGCGGGCCCACTATGTCATTGGTGGGGATTCAGGAAAGGCAACATATCTAAGGGATGGAGCTCTGGGAGTATACGATCTTAAGAGTGAGAAAGAAACAGTGACACCACTGGAAGGTTTGAATCTTGCTGAGAAACCTCTAAAATTTGAAAAAACTGAGGATTTCTATTCTATTACAACTTCAGAGAGAGTTATATTATATGATATCATCTCTAAACTTACTGTCTTTGAGAAAGAGGTTCATGTTACAAACTTCCAATACGTTCAACAGAAAATATTCCTGTTTTATGCAAATGGTGATATTGAGATCTATCAAATGTCAAATAACTCAAAGGAGTTCGCTCTTGCAAAGAAATTCAACCATTATGAATCAATGTTCGATGTTGATTGGGATTCTTTGAGCGTTGATGAGAAAGATGTTTTGAAAGATACAAGGAGTTATGGAGTAGTCACAGATAATGGTACTTACATCTTGAGTTGTGGTGGTGGGGGTGATGTCAGGGTATCACAAGTTTGAATGAAACTATAAATGATGGTAAGGAATGATTGTGTTTATCGTCTATCGCTGATACATTTTATTAGACGGTTATAAGGTTCTTAGGGTTGGTTTCCATTATATTTCATCATAAAAGAGTGATTAAATCTATATTGATATTTCTAGAGAAATTTTGATATAAAAAAAAAATCGAAAGAAAAGAAAGGGTAAAGAAAGAATAAAGAAAACAAAAAGACAAAAAACAAGTATTAATCATTAGTTGAATGGAATGTGAACTGTCCATTATTATTTTTGATCCCAAATAACAAAGGTCTGAGACTGTTGAGCACTTTCTGCTACTGGTGTTTCTTTCACTTGGGTTGAGATGTCATTATTAGGAATGTTTCCATCAAATGCACTAAAAATCTCCAGGAAATCTTTACTATTCAAAGCAATAGAATCATGACTTCCTTCCAATGCTCCATTGATATAGTCAGAGGAAGATGATGCTGAAAGTCCGACTTCTCCTTCAGTCATCCATTGGTTGTGGACTAGCTCATGACATGGAGAAACTCCAACTCCTATGAAGACATTTGTTTGGGGCAGATTGAGACTGTACTCTGTACTATCAGGGACTTGACCAACCGAATGAGTAGTGATGTAAGGTGTTTCCAGGGCAGAGGGGGAGTTATCATAAGAATTGAGATATTGCTGATACGCGAAATTATAGTTGGAGCTACCACGTTGAAGATCATGATCATCATAACTTTGAACCTGGTTATTGTACTCCAGCAATGCTTGAGCTAGTGATTGGTTCTGCTCTTCATCTAGGTTGGTATCAGGCTCAACTTCTGAATAATCAGAAGAGTCAGAATATTTTCTAGAGAACACTCCTGTTGAATCACTTGAGATAGAAGTCCTGTTCAGTTCCTCATTTGAAGATAACGAGTGCTTCAATTTACGCTGGTTCAGTTTCTGTTGTTGCAACTTGTCTTTCAATAATACTGGATTATAATCGGAACTAGTTATTGTGACTGGTAAGTGTTTTGATAGAAGATGAGCAGAATCTGAATTGACTCTTGATCTAGCTAGTTGCGCTTGTTCTTGTGCGGTTACCAAGTTAAGTGATTGGTTTGGATGGGTCTTTAGGCAACCTTGAGTTTTGTAATCAGTTGCTGGGCCAACAATCTTAAAGCCTTTACCTAACTTTACCTTGAACAAGGACACTGGTGTGTTTGGATCAAGATGATGGCATAGTTTCTTTGTGTCCGATTTTCCTCTTCCATTTTTGGTTTCTATCAACTCATAAGTTGACTCAACGACAATTGGATTTGGCTCAATTCTCAATCTAATGGATTCATCTTTTGTTGCTGGACGTCCCCTTCCTTTAATTGAGATCAATTGCTTTCCCAAATGGACGCAATCAGCAGCCCTATGACCTCTAATACAATGCTCACAGCCGACTCTTTCGTTTTGCAACAAGATCATTAGCACGCGTAATTATTTATGAATAAGACACGCAAGCAAAGATGATAAATAGGGGCAAGATTACCTTGTTTTATGGATCAAGTTAGAAATAATCAGCTCTGATGAAAGTATAGCAAATTAGCCTAAATTAAAAGAATAATCTGCCAAATTGAGAAGCGAATCCTTACGAAAACATATTAAGAAACCTGCAAATAATACATGAAATGCAACAAAGACAAAAGTGATCGGCAATAATCCCCTCAAAAATCTGCCAAATTTGTGTAATTCCAGACGTTTGTGTAATGTGTTGATATACAATTTAAACTAAAGAGGAAATATTCGCGAAATGAGAAGAATTATCTACAACTATAAATATTAGACTGTTTAACTTTGGTTAAATTACGAGACATTAATACCACATTGGGAAACAATATCAGTTGAAAAAATGCCTCCAAAGAACTCAACTGCCCAGCGCAGATTATTGAAAGAGTATCAGCAACTAACAAAGGATTCTCCTGAAGGAATTTTGGCAGGCCCAGTTTCGGAGGACAATCTACTGATATGGGACTGTTTATTGGAAGGTCCTAAAGACACACCATATGAGAACGGTGTTTTTCCTGCAAGGCTCACATTCCCTTCTGATTATCCACTATCTCCACCTAAACTAGTCTTCACACCTTCGATCTTACATCCAAATATCTATGCTAATGGTGAGGTGTGTATATCAATTCTGCATCCACCAGGAGAAGACCCAAATCAATACGAAAAGATTGAGGAAAGATGGTCTCCAGTACAAAACGTTGAAAAGATATTGCTAAGTGTGATTAGTATGCTAAGCGAGCCTAATGTTGAGAGTGGAGCTAATATTGATGCATGTAAACTATGGAGAGACGATAGAAATGAATTTGAGAGACGTGTCAGAAATGATGTGCGCAAAAGTTTGGGTTTATAGAAAATACAAATAAAATGCATTAAATATAATAAGAGCAAAGAATGGAAAGCAACGGCACATGTGACATTCAGATCATGTACAGTCACTACATAGTAAAGCTTTCAGAGATTTAGTAGATGAATCAAAAACGCTTACAACGCGGTGATCGTATTAGTTTCCTAAATCGGAAGTCGAGGGCGAGGTATGGTATTGAATTTTACATCAAGTAATTTTCGAGGTTTGTTAAAATTATCAGCAGCGGTTTGGAATCAATATCAGCTTTATATCAATTGTGAGCTTAATTTTTGATTATTTTCGTTGTTGGTCATGGTTTTATTGGAGTCCCATACTTCTTCCGTCTTAAAACAACGAAGTCTGGGAATTTTTGCGCCATCGGTCGTCGAATTGTCTTCTGAAGATGATTTGTTGTTGAATGCATTGAACCTTGAATATAGAATAGAAAATGGCGGAACAGATGCTACTTTAATTGCAAACAGTGAGCAGTTGTTAGCATATGCTGTTGAGGGATCGATTGAGTACTATATTTTGACGTTATCTTTGGCTTTTACTCTTTACAAGGTCAAAAAATTCGAAGAAGTTTTAAAGCTTCTAGTGAATTTAAACATTCCCAAATTTGAATTCGTTTACGTGGACTCTTTGAAGTACAAGAGATGGTTCTTGATTACCAGATCATACACTCAACTGAATCAGCCTGATTTGGCCAGAGAGGCACTTGTTAACGGGTTAAATGCACTACCTCAGATCCCATTGGACTCTCATATTGAAAGTTGGAACTGGTTACACTTGCTGTACAACGAATATCACAATGCTAACCCATCGAATGAAATCAGTTATCTAACTGATGATTTCAGAAATCAGAACTTCGTGCTGTCGTTCACAAATCATTTTGCTGAAACATCTAGCTCCAACACTTCAGAGCTAATTAATTTCATAAATGCTAGAGCTGAATCACTACTTTCCCGAACAAAATTTCCAAGTTCTGACGAGCTCAATAACTATAAACTGGAGGAATTTATACACCAAGTCTCAAAAGCACAGTATTTCGATTCAAAGCCTCTAATTGAAAAATCTATTGCAAAGACATATCAATCAATCGGCTTAATTGCTGATTACACAACTACCTTGTTACACGTGGGTGATTTCAATCAAGTCAAGGCTTCCTTTGAGGTGTATTTGGAATACGTTCATGCATACTATGTACTGAATAATCACACATATTACGATATATTGGCTCTACTGGATTTATTTCGGAAAATTTTGAACCATCATTTTTTAAATGATACACCCAAATATTTATCAAATGAGGAATACAATTACTATTCAGATCTTTTGAATAAATTTAAAAAGATATTGAACGAGTTTTATGAAGCTTATGACTTGAAACAAGTTCCAAAGGACTATGACATTTTAAATGATGGTGGTGAACCGAAAAACATCACCCAGTTGCTAAGATTGAAGTTGTCAGATATTTGGTTCACCGTTGCTCATTCCACCTTTGAGATATATAAGAGCCCTAATTCTATTCTTTCTCAAAATATCAACCTTTTGAAGGAAAGCTTACAGTTTTACGTGGATGCTGTTGCTTTGAATCAATGTAATCATGAGATTTTCTTCAACTATATTAAAACTTTGTCAATTTTAAGAGGATATAAAAAAGCATATAAACATCTGAAGGTTGTTTTGAAATCACTTGAACCTCAGTCAATAACATTTTTCAGAGCATGGCATCTATATTCATTAATCTTATCAATTGAAGAAAACAAAGAGGAATCTTTCAAAGTGATATCATTCTTGGTGCATGAAATTGAAGCATTCATCTCTGATAATAACGCAACTATTCCACTCTTTATGAAGTTCATATTCATTGAAATCAAAATCACCCAGCTGGCAATCATCGAATCATTATACGGAGTTGAACAAACACTAGACTCATTGCCTGAGTTGTTTCAGCTTTATAGTCAAGTTTTCACCAAGCCTGTTGATCTAGAACCAGAAGTAACTAGCCCGGCTACCGAGAAAACGCATAGACGCTCGTTATCAAGAACGCAAACTATCACCAAAATTAAATCAATAACAAAGTCTCATAAACCTTCAACAAAGTCAAACCTTTCAAATCAACCTAAGCTGTCAATAGCCGAACAGAAGATCTTGCAAAAGATTTGGTTAGTATCTGCTTCTATTTACTCCAGACTATCATTGACGTCGGAAGCAGAGCAAGCGATAATTGAAGCTGAAGACATTTATAAACCAACAGCTGAATCACACTGTACTTTGGCTCTGCTGACTGTGAACCAACGACCAAAACTGGCATTGAAGGAATTTGAAAACGCGTTGAACTTGGAGAAAAATAGTATCGCTGGTATCATTGGATTCAGCAACCTGATCTTAAACTCACATCTGTCTTCAAATGATGAGGAGGAGACAGTATTCGTGGATGAGAAAGATAGATTGGCTGGAGTAGCCAGAGCTAAACTTTTGTTGGAAAGTACAGCAGAGACTTTCCAAGGTGGGTTCAAGAGTGAAGTATGGTGGTTATTATCCAAAATTTATGAACAAAATGGAGATAAGAAGAGATTGAATGCAAGTTTGTGGAAATGTATTGAACTAGAAGAAAGCAGAGGTGTTAGAGATTTTGAGGATGTTTAAAAAATTTATACAAATGCAAATAACGTGATGTATGTGATGTACTTATATACGCACTCAAGACTTCAAGACTGTATCAAAGCATACGCTAGAGCCCAGGACATTACAAACCCAGTTAGATTCCGTCCCAAGTTATCCACAAAGATATTCTTCAACCAGCTTTCATAATAATTGACTGGTTTATTATTACAAACAACCAGTACAAACAGTAGATTCGTCAGTATATTTGCTGTGGCAAACAGCAGGAACCCATTGTATGATTCCAATTGCAAAATCCCAGTGACAATGCCATATAACAAGGAAGTGAAGTCTTGTATGTATAATAAAGACTAAATATGCGTTAGTGAGCGATAATTGATGTAAAAAAAAAAAAAAAGGAAGGTTTAACATAGCACATACTTTCTTATTGCTTTGAATGCTTGCTGCGAACTTCACCGGTTTTTCCATGTTTCTATAATTTGACGATATTGATATAATTTGTTTGAACAGTAGACAATTGTGATTTTTATTCGTAAAAAGTGTTACACCCTCCTCGAAAATCTGACAAGACGAAATTTGTCGGAAAAAATTTGAGCGTCACAATTTTTTTTCCACGAATTACTTTGTCTTTTCTCACAGCTCACATAGTTAATAAATATAAAATAGCTCTTTTCAATGAAAAAATTTATCTTTTTTTGAATTAAAAGAATAAAAAGTTATTTGAAATAATCATATATATTGAATTAAAATATTAAATTAGACATCCAGATTATATAAATATTTTTCAAATGGTTATTTTTACTAACAAGTTTATATAAAAAAATTTGTGACTTCACGATCTCACATACGTACGTGCCTTTACCAATCATGAAGTTGAACAGCATCGCATGTAACCATAATACCAATAATTAGAAAGCGCTTTTAACGGACAAGCTCATTTATTTTAGAGTTCTAGTTGTGAACTGGTGATTGGTATGTGCAGATCACATATGTATGGATAGTCACACTTCATCAGCCCCAAGTTTCCAAGTTCCACCCAAGGTTATTATTAATACGGAAATAGGATTTAAGTTGACTTAAATGGAAACTTGATGGATGTTCAATGGCCATCCTGCCTTTCTATATAAGGGATGCTTTGTCCAGGGAAATTGTCTCTTCCAAATATGTTTAACATTATAATTGAGTATTAATATGTCTGCTGATTCTACTGTCCCTACTGTCGTTCCTTGGAAAAACTTAGGTAATACCGGTTTAAAAATCTCTAATGTTATCTTGGGTTTCATGTCGTATGGTTCTAAGGACTGGTTGCCTTGGGTTGAAGATGATGAAGAAAAGATCTTTAAGATCTTGAAGAAAGCTTATGATCATGGTATTAGAACTTATGATACTGCTGATGTTTACTCGAATGGTGTGAGTGAGACCATCTTGGGTAAATTCTTGAAGAAGTATAACATCAAGAGAGACAAAGTCGTGATCTTGACGAAGGTTTTTGCACCAGTTGACGACTCTGAATACGCCCCTGGTATAAACTTATTCCGCTTCGGTTCAGCAACTGCTGTTGATCAAATCAATCTTGCAAATAACCAGGGCCTCTCAAGAAGACATATCTTGCAAGCTGCAGAGAATTCTGTTAGAAGATTGGGTACCTATATTGATGTGTACCAAATCCATAGATATGACAATTCAACTCCAGTTGAAGAGACTTTGAGGGCCTTGAACGATGTTGTTGAGAAAGGTTTGGCTAGATATATTGGTGCTTCTACCACCAAAGCCGTTGATTTTGTTGAAATGCAACACATTGCAGAAAAGAATGGATGGCATAAGTTTGTTTCTGTTCAAAGTTATTACAACTTGTTGAACAGGGAGGATGAACATGAGTTGAACTACTATGCCAACAAGACAGGTGTTGGTATCATTCCATGGTCCCCATTAGCTGGTGGTTTATTAGCTAGACCTGTTGTGGAAGAGGAAGAGGAGAAGGGTACTTATAGACAAAAGACATCATTTGGACCGTTTGCGATCACTGTTAACGATGACAGTAGAGATGCCAATATTGAGATTATAAACAGAGTTGGTGAAGTTGCGACAAAGAAAAATGTGTCAAGAGCAGCAGTTGCTACTGCCTGGACTATTTCTAAAGGTGCTGCCCCAATTGTTGGTGTCAGCTCTGAATCAAGATTGGATGACTTGATAGTTGGTGCTAATTTGAAATTGAGTGATGAGGATATCGCTTACTTAGAAGAGCCATACAAACCAAAAAAGAGGGTTGATAAATAAGCGTATTTAATTCAGTTTTCAGATATTACTCAATCCACGTAACTAGTAACTATACTCCATTTAAAAGTGTAGATTGAAAATATAATTATATGAAGTAACAGTGTGTGTTTGATTACATAATTAATTATATAATTAAAAGGCGAGATTTTGAAAAAAATGTCCACCAAAACAAACTGCAATTTTAATCAAACATTCCAGTTGTTACAGTTGAAGTTCTCGAGATTTGTATTCCATCAACAGATTGAAAAGTCATTTCATCTGAAAATTCAACTACTTTCATACCGGAGCTGTGTTTTTTTTGTTTACCAATTGGCCAATTCTTCTTAATTAACCAAAAACCCCCATCCCTTTGACAAGCAACAACAATCAAATAATGACGGATTCCAACGACGATATTTATCCGTTGGCACTATTGATGGATGAGCTGAAACATGACGATGCTGCTAACCGCGTTGAAGCCATGCAGAAATTAGATACAATTGCTCTAGCTCTAGGCCCGGAAAGAACTAGAGAAGAGCTGATCCCTTTTTTACAAGAAGTCGCCCAGGATGATGAAGATGAAGTTTTCGCTGTACTTGCTGAACAGCTGGGCCATTTCGTTCCTTTAATTGGAGGCTCTGAAGATGCTGATGTATTGATTCCAGTTTTGAAATTGTTGGCTGCTACCGAAGAACCTATAGTGAGAGAAAAAGCTGTTGACTCTTTAAACAACATCGCTTCCCAGTTATCCATTAAACAGATCAATGAATCTTTTTATCCTTTGATTGAAGAGCTATCACAGACCGAGTGGTTCTCAAGTAAAGTGTCGTCAACTGGATTATTCCAAAGTATCATCACCAAAGTTGACCCAGAACAAAGAAATAATTTGCTAACAATTTATTCAAAACTAGTCACTGACGATGGCCCAATGGTTAAAAGAGCTGCTGGGTCACATCTTCCTAAAATAATTGACCTTTTCAGAGAAAACCCAAAAGCTTCGAACGAACAAGATTGGGACCAGATCTCCTCAATGTTTCAATCTTTGACGAACGATAATCAAGATTCAGTTAAATTTCTATCAGTTGATGTTCTGATAGCCATCCTGAAGTTTTTCAACTCAAATAATGATAAATCGCATAATGAAGCACTTTTAGAAAGCGCCATAAACTTGATGCAAGACCCAAGTTGGAGAGTTCGTTATATGGCAGCGGATAGATTTGAGCAAATTGCTTTTAATTTTGCACATGACAAGTCACAAATTTCACAATTGATACAACCGTTCGTTATTCTACTCAAAGACAATGAAGGCGAAGTCAGAAAGGCTATCGCTAAACAATTACCAGGTTTCGGTGAATTAGTCGAAAAAGATGTGTTAGTGAAGGACATCCTCCCACAAGTTGAAGAGTTAAGTAACGATCCTTCAGAAATCGTTAGAACTTCTTTGGCTAGTAAAATTACTGGTTTGACATCATTATTAGAGAAAGAAAGCGTTGTCGAACATTTATTACCGGTTTTCTTGACAATGTTGAGAGATGATTATCCAGAAGTCAAATTAAACATTATTTCGAAACTAAATGTTGTTAACAAAGTGATTGGGATTGAACTATTATCTGCTTCGTTGCTACCAGCAATCTCAGAACTCGCTAAAGATAAACAATGGAGAGTGAGATTAGCCATCATCAAATACATACCGCTATTAGCAGAACAACTAGGAGTCACCTTTTTCGATGAAGAGCTAGGAGAGCTTGTTCTCTCGTGGTTATGGGATACTGTTTACTCTATCAGAGAAGCTGCAGTAAATAATTTAGAGGAATTATCAAAAATTTTTGGTTCACAATGGGCTGATGATCAGATCATTTCTAGAATATTGAAAAGCGATCCCTCGCTTTTGAACAATTTTGTCTACCGTCTCACTTCCCTTTTCACTTTAACCAGGTTAATTCCTGTTGTTGATAGAGATGTTACTATCAATAGAATACTACCGTTCATTGACAATCTGGTTAATGATCATGTTCCAAATATCAGGTTTAACGTTGCTAAGTCATACCTAGTCAGCTCCAAGGCACTATTGAACAAAAACGATCCAGAAGTCGGTGAAGATGTCAGAAGTTACGAAGCCAAGCCACTATCACCACAGGAACTGGATTCATCTGTGAAATACATCAAAGAAAACATCCTCCCAGCCGTTGAGACGCTGAAAAACGACAGTGATACCGATGTCAAGTATTTTGCTAACGAATCATCTCGTGGTATCACCCAATTGCTCGAACAAGTCAATTGAAGTGATGAAGTGAAGGGCAAAAAATTGTATACTAAAACAGGAAAGACCATTATTCTTAGTGTGCCCGTACTGAAAAATTTCCCCCGAGGAAATTGTCAAACAATCAAATCGTCAACAAAATTTAAACTGTCTCGTTGTCTGGATTTTAGTGTGGAGAAGTAGTAGTGAAGTGACGTGTTGGAAAAGATGTCAGAATTGGTAAAAGGACGCTTCCGTAAGGACTTGAAGTACAAAGCAATTGTTGACAGAGCTGTCTCCGGTGACAGAATTGTTGTTCATATTTATTTCGACGATGGTTCCGACGTTGAGTTAGTGGCTCTTATCGCTGGTATCAAAACACCAATATCTGCTGATGTAAAGAACTCAATCGCTGCTGAGCCCTTTGGTGATGAAGCAAAGAAGTATGTTGAAACAAGACTGTTGAATCAGAAAGTGTTTGTCCAGTTCATCGGTGCTAGTTCCACTGATGTTCCAGTTGTCAAAGTCTTCCATCCAGCTGGTAACATCAGCGAAAAGATCTTGGTTGATGGCTTGGCTCAAGTCAGTGACTGGCAATCCAGCTTGATCGGTCCTCAAGGTATGCTCCTTTTGAGAAATGCTGAGAAGAAGGCTAAAGCAGCAGGTAAAAATCTATGGAAATCATTAAAGCCAGTGGCCACACCAACCTCAGCTTCCTCATTAACTTTCAAAATTGACTCCACTATCCAAGGAACAATTGCCAGAGTTGTTTCACCGGATACATTTGCCATTGATTTGCCAAACAATGCACAACAATTGGTTCATTTATCCTCTATTAGAGCACCAAGATCAACTGATCCAACAGCCGCATTTCTTCCACAAGCGAAAGAGTTTGTCAGAAAATACGTTGGTAAAAAAGTTTCAATCACTACTGACTCTTTCAGAAATGAAACCCCATTGGTCACTATAGTACTACCAAACAATAAAAACTTGGCTGAATCAGTTGTGTTGAATGGGTATGCTACCGTCATTAAGCATCACCTCGAGGAAAAATCATCTGCTTGGGACTCTTTGATCGAAGCAGAAGCTCAAGCCACTAAAGAAAAGAAGGGTATCCATTCAAATAAGATACCAGAACCAGAAAAGTTCATTGAAGCTTCTGAAAACTCCAACAGAGCAAAGGTTCATTTGAGAACATTACAAACAAAGAACAAGATTCATGGTTATGTTGAGTACGTGATTAGCCCAAATCGTGTCAGAGTGGTTCTTCCTAGAGAAAATATTAGATTAGTCCTTGTGTTTGCCGGCCTAAGCTCTTTAAACAAAGAATCTCCAATCAGTGCACAAGCTCTTGATTTCAATAATAAACACATTTTACAAAGAGACATTTCCGTGGAAGTGTTTGATGTTGATAAAGTTGGTGGTTTTATTGGTAATCTGTACCTACAAACCAGCAGCAAACCATATCAAATTGAATTATTGACCCAAGGTTTAGCTGAGATTCATGACGGTTCTGTCTCTAAAACAAAATATGAAAATGAATTTTACGATGCTGAGGAATCTGCCCAAGAAAACAAGTTAGGAGTTTGGGTTAACTGGGATCCAGAAGAACAAGAAAAATTGTATTTAGCTGAACAAGAAAAGAGAAACTTGAAATATCAAGAGAAATTGGCTAAAACTAAAAAACCAAATGTCTTTGATGACGATGAAGAAGAAGAAGACCTATCAAATTTACCAGAGGCTGTGAGAAAACTAGTGATCAAGCGTTGAAATAAATATATACAATTTTCGTTTTATCTATATATGTACGGAAATCTCTTACTTCTTAGACTTCTTGGATTTCTTACCAGCACCGTGACCCAATACAAAGTTCAAAACTTCGTCAATGGATTTATCTGTTAAATCAAGACCTTTCTTCTTATTCTTTGAACTTTTCTTGGTAGGAGCTTGTGCCTCTAATTTTGATTTTTCTTTGTCAGCTTTGGCTTTACTCTCTTGTAAATGCTTGTAGTGAGTGACATAGTCTCTAATCTCTTTAGCTTGTTTTGTCATTGGATTGTAGTAGCTTGCATGTTTAGTCAATAGCTGTAACGCCAACTCTGCTTCTTTCAAAGATTCGGTATATCTTTCGCTCAAAGCTAGGATATAAGCATAACGGAATCTCAATTGTCCAACAACGTAAGAATCTTCGCCAACCGATTTGGAAGTTAGTTCAATCAACCTAGGGATGAACGGAATGGACTCTTTAGCAAATCCACTCTCTTGCAATTGAATCAAAATATTCAATGCAATCATTCCGATATTGATGAATTCATTATCTAAGACTTTCTTTGAAATTTGCAGCACTCTTTGGAATAATTTCAATGCATTAACAATAGAACCACTTTGAGCTTCTAAGTAAGCTAAGTTCAAACTAGAAACAATAGCTTCATGAGAATCAAGACCAAAGACACGTTCACTAATAGCTAAAGCTCTACGAGCCATCAAAGTTGCTTCCACTTTGGATCCAGTTTCCTGATAGATCAAAGCAATTGATGCATAAAGTCTTTGAACCTCAGGATGAATCAATCCGTAAGTTTGTTCATATGCAGAGACAGATTCAGTCAATAGAGCATAAGCTTCAGCTCTTTTCTCTTCGTCTTCATTGTAGATACCTTTACTACCAGCATCGTACAGTTGTTCACCTGTAGACGAACGGGTTATAGAATCCTTGATGATAGGAACTAGTGTGACATCTGAAGGTTCAAATACTGTTGTTCTTTTAGGTTGAGAGACCTTCTTAGATTTCTTGGATTTATTTGTTTGTTGTTGTAGTTTTTCTGCTCCTTCTTCTTCTTCTTTTGTGAAATGATAATCACGTTGTTCCCATTGGATACCAAATTTGATAGCAATTTCCCTCAACAGTCTTAATGGAACAACTTCAACAATCCAGTTAGTTGGCAACTCAAATCTGTAACGAATCAAGACCTCTTTCGAGATTAAATCCTGAACGGTTTCGGATGTCAACTTGGTGAATGATAGGTCCAAATGGGTATAAAATTCAATGTTCTCAATATCAACTTTTGGTGAATCATTGAATTTAGGTGCCAATAGCACGTTATGGAAATGAGAGACTAAATAAGAAACTAGTTCAATTGGTAAACCTTTGGAAAATCTTCTCAAGACATGTTTAACAGCACGAGCAATTGATTCTTGAATGAGGACAGATTTCAGAGAGTTGTAAATCTGGACTTTGGAATAGATATTCTGTTCTTGCAATGCTTCTTCTTCTTCGTCTTCATCTTCGTTTTCCTCTTTTGGAGGTTCGTATTTTTCACCTTTCTGTTCAGCTTCTAATTTTGCCCTGTATTCAGCTTCAGCTTTAACATATTTCTTCTTCTGTTTATCTTCGTATTTTGCGTTCAGTTCTTCATTCTTAACCAGACGCTCCTTTTCTTGCAAATTTGCAGTCTCAATGCGTTTATCTAAACTCTTGATAATCTCCCCAATATATCTAATATTGATACCATGTTTATGTAAAGATGAAGTCAAATTGGCTCCGTCTAATGGGATTAAGTTTATGATACCATCAAAAGTTTCGATGAAATTTGGAATTAGACTCTCAGTGATATATTTAGATAAGCTTTGAGCATTTGGATCATTTTCAGTATCAGTAACTTGGAAGTACAACGATTCTTCATCAACATCAATTTCTGGTAAAGGTTCACCTTCCTTAACTGATGCAGTCAAATCAATACCTTTAGACTCAGCATCTTTAGCAATTAACTCTTTCAATTTGTTGGAATACCATAATTGAACAGCTTCAGAACGAACAACGACTTGCTTATGAGGATATGAAGTTTCTGAAGAGGTGTCATAATGAGATTTAATGAACTCAACATCAAATGGTGTAGAGTTGTGCAAGTCCAAGATATATTTACGTTTATCAATACCAATTGTACCTTTAGTTTCTGGGCGTGTAACCAACTCAACATGTTCCACTTTAGTTTTTTTATAGTGTAATGCTTTTCTAACAGGTTCTAAGGCTTTGACAAATTCCACATTAGACTTCAGAACTCCTGAGTTATCATCATCTAGACCATATTCAATAGAGGTCAAAGGAGGGCCATCACTGTCCTCAAGTTCTCCAGTTTCTTCGTTTTTAACCACTTGTGGCTCACTTGCGGTGAAGAAACCTGGAATTGGAGCTTGTGCGACAACCCTTTTACCAGCATAATCAACAATGGTGGTCAATAGAGTATAAATACCTCTAGCATTGACTAAGTTAATGTGTTTGATGGCTCTCAAATCTTGGTTAGATGCAGCTCTAGCAGCTTCATCACCACCTTTATCAGCATATGAGCCAGAAACATCAAGGCCAAATGAATAGAAAATTCCATTCTCTAAGAAAACTTGTTCTTTCTCATCGGCAGCTGGGTCTAAAGGTTGAATGGCATTATTCAATACAGCAATAGCACCTTTCACGGCATTTTTGGTGAAATCATATGAAGAGGTAGCTAATAAACGTTCACGAATGATACTTTCTTGCAATGTAGAGGAAGGCAGTGATTTAAGATCTTGATACTCATCGTTGTAATCCCTCAAACTCAAGGCATTGTTGTTGAGTTGAATTTTACCAAAATCAGCCGTTGGAGAAGAACTCTTTGTCAACCATGGGTTTGATAAAAATGTTGTTTGTGGTTTTACAAAAGTAATTGGTTCAACTTGTGACAGTTTCTCTTTGTTTGCCTTCACTTGAGCATTGAAATGTTTAGAGCTTTTGGAAATCAAGTCATATAAGTTGAAAGAAGAGTTAGAAACTTCATGTGCAGATGGGTCAAACTTGGTTGCAGTTGATTTGTTGATGAAAAACCCAGTAGTTGACCCAGTGATATGCAAAGTTTCACCTTCAAAAGTTTGTAAGATGATGTAAACCAAATGACCTTTCGATTTGAAGTTGAAAGGAACTGGATTCCATGAGCTCAAGAACAATCCACGGACAGAAGGTGAGATTATTTGTGATTGTGAATAGAAGCTTTGAGGGATTTCTTCGAAGAATGAAGCTAGCAATTCCGAGACTTTTGCCTTTTCTTCTTCGGAAGGAGCTTTGGTCTCAGGTTCTGCTTCTGTTGAATCTTTTGATTCTTTTGATTCTTTTGAGTCTTCTGATTGAACGACCGGTTGTTCAGGAATTGACTCTAACTGTAACTCACCAATCTTTGAAACACCAGAATTGACACCAAATGATTCAAATTCATTAAGACCGACAATATCTCTCGTCTTGACCAAATGTTCCTTGATACTTTTATCATTGTAAAGTTTATATCTAGCTTCCAATGTGAGAGTCTTTTGCTGGTCATTAGCTAATAACTCTCCAACAACAACTTCGGTTGACAACAGCTTGGATTTGTAGTACAAATCGTAGTTTGTGACATGGTGGAACTGTGGTAAAATCTCTAAGTTCCCCAAAACATCACTGATTGTGTTATCCTTACTGAAAATAAGTTCCAGTGGTTTTTGAAGGTCCTTAGCACTGATGGTTACAGTCAAAATTCCTTGAATTTCTGTTAGATTGTGGCACATTTTAAGTTCTAAAAAAGAAACATACCAGTTTCAGTGGAGTTATCCTCGATCGTCATCGCTCAACCAACTTTTATTGAAACCGATTGACCGTTTGATCTTTAATCTTTTTGTCTCTTAACTTTTACTTCACAAGCTTCGTCGACATTTTTCAATATTCGGTATGGGTCACGGATGTCACGTGACAAAAGTCATATTTACCAGTACACTATAATACCCAATACAATTCACTTATAATACAAATCCCAAAGAAGCTAATAGCCTACAAGAAACTAACATTACAATGGCAAAATTGGTCTTATTATGAATTATTAGTTTTCTAGCGATACCTTAAACTAACCTTGTATTTAACTCACTGGTGCGCATCTGTAAGCTTCACATTAGAGCCAATACATCTCCGAGTCAGCAAACTCAATGGTATATATTTCACCATCAGAGATATTGACTTTATTAACGGCAAGAATCATGGAAAATAAAGCAGAATGAAGGGGCAATGTTTTGATGTCCCTGGTGTCATCATGGACAAATATACTGTAATAAAAACTAACCACCTTTGGATCACAAGTATCTTTCACTGGTGAAGTTTTGCCTTGTTTGTTCACTGTGCTCTTTGTGATCTCGTATTCTGCATTGATAATACGGTTTTGAATCTGGACAGCCTTGCTGGATCTTTTGAATATCATCCAAGTTTTTACATTTATGATGATTCACTGATTGGGGGTTCTCTAATGCTTCTTCAAGTTGATGTGCTGTTCCCTTAGCGTCCAGTCCAACTCACAAATAATACTGATGTGCCCGTCAGTCAAAATAAATGGAGATTGGTAATGGTTAATACTAACACACAAGCACTGACTGAATAAACTTGATAAGGATTCAGTTCTTGTGCTCAAACACGCTCGAGCTTTGTTGGAGAGTGACCCAACGCTGAACTCATCGACATCTGTAATTGACTCAATGTCTAAGTGATCTTCCATCTTATCAATTTCTGTAAATGATCCAATATCCAGCAAAGCAAAGCATTTTTCAGGAGGTGCGTTAGCTTCAGACGTAGTCTTCTTTAGATGTTCTTGGAAAGCAAGATTTAGTTTAACTTGCGCGAAAGTGAGTAGCTCCTCCATCTTATGGATATATTCATGTTCTTTATAGTTATTAACCAATAATCTTGCCCTAGGCAAACCATCGGGATACAATCTGCTGTGTCAAATGTGATGTTTCCAATGCCTCAGGAATAGCATCAAAAATTTCGTATCGAACATATCTAACTCAATGCTTTTAGTGTCCTGATTGAATAGCTCCAAAACAGCTGAAGCACTGAGTCAAATAGGGAAGGCAATATATTTGAGCAACCTTTTCCAACATATCTTTTAATTTACTGTTACTAATATCGTTCTGTTTGTCTAATAACGCCTTCACCCAGTAATCTTAAAGGTCTCCGACTGTAATTCCTTGTACTAAATGTCTAATCTTCTCATTGTGAAAGGATTGTGTTCCTGCAAGGTTTATGATATCTCTAAAACGTTGTTGAGTCAATCCAAGCTCAGTAAGTATCTTTAAAGGTGTCACATTATGTATTTATGTTAGATGTGCCTCCAACAATCAATTCAGAATCTTCTGTATCAATAGTTGGGTTTCTCAGCATTTACTCGAATACCAACATCTGAATCCCCAATAGTTGAACTATTTGAATGACCCATAACCCTTGACTATTGACCCTCAGAGTTTCTGCACATTCGTTTAATACCATTTGATCGATTGGACTTACCTTGTTGATATGTGTTATGTGTAATACGATTGATTGAGTAAAAACGTTTTACTAAGAAATCAAAAGCAAAACATTAATTTTTTGCAGTGCTTCATAACCAAATTGTTGACTATACCATACACAAATAGACACTGTATGATGAATGGATCTGCTACATATAGTTATAGCTATTAAATTTTAACATATATGGTGTGTATACATCACCTGACAAATACAGATCAATATAGAGAATAAGAAAAAAAACGTGTGCTTATTATTGTTATCTATAATATTTGAAAAGTTTCTCTTACAAAAATAAACCATTAAACGAAAACAATGTTTATGTATCTTTGAAGTTACTCTGGAGCAGCACCGGGCACAGGAGCAGCTTTCTTCTTCTTCTTTTCTTCAACCTGTTCAACTTTGATATTATCCAAGCCCTTTTCTTTCAAAAGACCAGTGATGTACAATTCGATGGCATCACCAACATCACCTTGAACAACAATCTCATCTTTCTTCTCGATTGTGTTCTTAGTCACTGAACAACCAGTAGCAAATTTCGAGGCAAAAGTCTTTGCTAATTTCTTCATATCAATTTCAAACACTTCCAGTCCACTAATGGCAATTGCATGTTTTCTTTTTGATCTTTCGATTCTTTTCAAGATGACTTTAGACTGTAATTTTTTTTCTAATTCTCGTTGTTGCTTAGCTTCTTCTTTAGCTTGTTTCTTTTGTAATTCCTTCTCGATCTGCTCTTGTTTCTCTATTGAAAGCGAGGATACTTGGTTAGCAAGGGCCTCTTCTGAATAAAGTTTTTGATATAGTTCTTGGTTGTTCTCTTCTAACCATACTTTACATTTCTTGAAAGTAGCTCCAAATTCACAATACTCTGGAGGAAAAGTGCAAATGCCGCAATATAAAACCTTTAAAAAAAGTTAGTACAATTGTATACAATCTCAAACCATAAAATGGAACTCACTTCAACCATTTTTTAGTAGAATTTATATGATATTATTAATACACTTAAAAAACAGTCTATATATTAAATTTCCACCTGTAAAGAGAACATATAAATTAATTTAAAAAGAGTTACCCGGAATAATGTTTATATATTAATCACGTGATATGTCACATGACAAAAAGGACAAAGCGCGGAGAATGGCTAAGTAAATTTGTTATGTTTTGGTTTCGTATTATCAAATTAACGCTTATTTTGGTTTAGAAAAACTTGTGTTAGAATGGTTACTAAAGAAGATATTGCGAGACAGAAGTCGACAAGGTGGGCAAAGGCGTCTCAGGCGAACTATTCTGGTGACGACTGGTGAGTTTTTTTTGCGTCGATTAAGCCAATTTTTAAACTGATACTAACACGCATTTCTTTCAGGAGCGATGATGATGAGGAATTAGAACAAAATGTGCCAGAATTGCCTGATTTGACTGATACAGAAAAAAACACGTCGTTGCAGAATACTCCAAGCTTAAATTTAGAGCAGAAATTTGACCAAATCAACCTTGATCAGACTGATGAGATTGAGAGAAACGAATATACTGATGTGATACAAGATGATGGCGATGTTGATGATGATTATAGACCTTCCTCGACTTCTCGATTTGCACCACTGAGCCTTGCTGGTGATGTTGCTGCCGAACCTGTTCCGGCGGAGCAATCTAAAGCGGAAGAGGTACCAGCCAAGGAAGAATATCAGCTCACCGAACAACCTTACGAATACAATGATGAAGAATCTTATGACGGAGAATCGTCTAGTGAAGAATCATTGAACAAAGAATTAGTCACTGAAGAACAGACTAGTTTACCTGAGGAGGTTGGAGAGCATGATGAACATGAATTGATTCCAGAGGCTTCACATGATGAATATTTAAGTGCAGCTCGTGTATCGGGCGATAATAGTGACGAAGAAGATGAGTATATTCCCAAGAAATATCACTTTCATGCGGATGACTCTCAGGCATTAGCTGAGGAAGTGCCTCAAGAACCTGAAAAAATATCTCAGGAAGAGAAACCTTTAGTAAATGATTCACTAGAAACTGGAGAATTTGATCAACAGGAAATTATACCAGATATAGAGGAGGATACAATAAAACAAGTTGAAACCCCAGCATCTGAGTATAATGATGAGATGCATCTCTCCCTTCCTCCTGAAACACAGGCTGATTTTTCCGATACAGATACCTTACATATTCATGATCCCGACTCTGACGAGCATTTAATCGAGCAAGAAAAAGGCTTCAAGTCTTCGAATACAGATAATCTCGATAAGATAGATCAAACCGAAGGTGGTGATTATGATGACGACGATGAGCTTCAAATTATTGGAGAGCGAAAAATCGTGAATTCTACATCAACAGCAAAGAACCTTCAGGACTTGAAAGAACATGCGTATTTGAGCAGCATCATTAGCACACCAGTTCCTGGTGAAGAGAATTTTGCTGATACTGGAAAAAATGTTGAACTTGCCGAATTTTTGCACTCCGATGAAGAGCAAAGCACAGAAGCTCCTACGATATTGAACCGGGATTCTCAGTTCTATACCTCTGTCAACGACTATTTTGATGATTATGCTGAAGAAGATCATACACACAATAATCAGAGCAAATACGAATATACTTCGAGTGAGCAAGATGTTGAGAGTTCTCATGAGAATAAGGATCTTCACTCAAGTTTGAGCAAAACTTCCACACGTTCATCAGGATCATTGTCAACTGGTGGACCATCGATAAGAAGTGAAACAGGGTATGCCAGATCGTCAAAAGTTAGTGATAGAACAGCTTCATTCACAAATCAGAGTATCAAGTACGAAGAGGACCAGTTACACGAAGTTGCTTCAACTGAATCCAATACAAGCGACAAGCCTAGTTTGAATCCAGCGTTATCTATAAATTTTGGCCATTGGAGACCAAATACTGAAAGCTTTAGAGACCAATTTATTAATGATTCTGCACCTCCGATACCGAAATTAGATAACTACACGAGGAACTCAAGAGGTGAAATAATTGAAGAAGTTGATTCGATAGTGGATAGTCACATGTCTGATATCAGCTCTTTGAAGAAAGTCACCACTGGAGAAAATGAAGAATCTATTGACTCTATTGAGCACCCTCCGAAAGTGACAGAGACTTATAGAACGGACTCAGATTCTGTTTTACCATTACACATACCATTAACGTCGCCAGATTCGTCAACAGCAGAAAGAAATCCATCAGGAACTCAGTATTTTCAAGAAGATTTCAAGACGGATTCATCAACGGCAAGTTCAGCACCTTTAACAACCCAACAGATTAAAAAAAGAATAACTGCAGCTTCTTTTGATTTCAAACAAGTTGCTACACTGGATAATCCATCGATGAGGATCGAAAGGTATAAGAAGGTCCGAGAAGAAGAGTTGAATACCGATACAGGTTTAAATGAATGGATAAAATATGCATTGAATAAAGTGGAGGTTGTGAATTATTCATTCGCCAGTTCGGCGCATGTGAAGCAGGCGTATGCAGAAGCATCGTCTAATCCAAAGAAGTTCCAACACAATAATCTCGGAAGCATTTTAGTGAAGAAGACATTTCAAGATACATCGAGCACAGCTTCAAGTTTTGCAAAAGGAATTTTTTCAAGAGGTCGGAAAATGATGAAGAACAACAACAACAGTTAATAAATCATTTATTCGCTAGTTTAGCTAAACGTAGCTCTCCGTGCCTTCTTACTTGTGTATCCATCATCTCTCTGATTCTATGGGTACCAGCAACAGCAATACTTAAAACTTTCTCCAGCTCATCCATTGGAATTCTATTCTCCAACAACAGCATGGCCAATTTTTCACTGTTACCAACAACACCCACAGTTAAAAACGAAACGTCGAGTTCTTCCAATCCGTTGAGATCTAACAATGGAGTACCATCATAAAACCCAGCAGAAACCGAAGATATATAATCATACATTGCTATTCCAGCATCGATCAGAGCCAACGTTATAGAATTCGTCGTAGCACTAACAAGCCCACCATCAAGGGTGAGAACGTGTACTTGGATCGAGATATGGGTTCTTGGATACTTCGATATCACTATCGATTGTTCGAATGTTCTTTTAAGAGAGGTGGTGATTTCTTGTATTCTCTTCTCCGTCTTGGATTTCTTCTTGTGGTCAATCGAGCTGAATGGCGTTATGTTGAGGTTTATGTTAAGGGTCGCCTTTGAAGTGTTCAGTAGCGACCGTTGAGGCGGTTCCATAGGTCCTTTAACTAGACAGATGACTTTAGTGTTTCCTTGTTCTATGTATGATGACCCGTCTGAGGAATTTGCGTGTGTGTTGATCTGGCATTGGAAATGACGCAGCTCGTTCCAGCGACGGCCGTCCACACGAAGACCTTCAGGCGAATAAAGCTCGTTTCTGGACATTTTTTATATTAATGCTACAGAGAAAGCTGCAATTTGTGAATTTTTTATTTTTTTTAATATAACCGATTTTGGATTACATCGTCCGGGTAAAAAATCAAAACATTATAAAGTATATAAAGTATATAAAGTAGTATATTAAAGTATTACACATCTTCGTAGAAACAGCCATCGTTTCCAAACTTACCCAAGATTCCTGTGGGCATCCAGCCCTGGCTTCCAACAAGCTCTCCTTTTTTGATGGCCTGTGCGAGACTTGAAGAATCTTGAGGCTTTCCTATGATGAACCCACGAATGCACAACTCACCATGTCTTTTATCAATGTTGAGACCATTGTAGTGGTAGTTCTTGAGTTCCAGTGATAGTGAAGGTGCACCACGATTCGTGATGTTGGTCTTGGATAGCACTCTGTAATCGTAGAAGTTGGATGATAGAACCGATCCAAGGGTGTTGGTTAAGAACCTTTCAGTTATGATTCTTGCACCAGTGATGATCCTTACCATGTTCAATTCCAGTGATGACAGATGCTCTTTGGAGCTGGAACTTATGTAGATGAGTCTCACTGGTTCATACCGCTTGTTTGATGCAAATGTCGTGAACACTCCCTCACTGAATAAAGTCTGTGCTCGAAGTAATTTCAACTGGCCCCATATCGAGCCATATTTGAAGTTCTTTAAAATGGGCTTGATGGATGACGGTGATGCTGAAATAAGAGTTGGTTTGTGATGGTCCAATAGGGTTTCCAGTTTATGAAGGCTAGAGGTATTGAACACAACATCTCCACCGAATAACAACACTGCCAATACCTTGCTTAGATTTGAAGGTTCGTTGACATCTGTTAACAATAACTTGTCAGTGATGCCGAACTCATGGCCTATTGGAATTGTTTTCACTATGGAGGCAATTGAACTGGCAAAGTTTTGATGAGTGAATTCATTGGTCTGGCCATTGATTGTTGAGATGAAAGGCACTCCTTCATCGTATTCTGGATCATATCTGTAGTCAAACGTTTCATCGCTATCGAAATCTCCTAATTCTTTCCAGTTTATACCCTTTTCGAATACTTCGGAAGGATCTTGACTAATCACAATCAACGTATTGTAGCTGATGTTGTGAATTTTGTGCAATTGAGATTCCTCTACAATCAACAAATCAACATCGACTTTAGTAGTTGGAAAGTCATGGAAATGATGCAAGGTCAAACTATTTGTGAAACAAGTCAATGCTGTTAAGAACCCATGATATGAGTATAATGGAACAGTGATTCCAATGGTTTGACTCTTATTGTTTTCAAAATACTGCTTGAGTTTCTTCAAAGCTCCATTGATTGTGTCCAAGCCCAATTGTGAACCAGAAGCACTGCCTGAATTATCAACAAATGTAATCCTTTGATTTCTATTATGTGTCTGATCAAACACAACGCTCCAGATATCCCTCAAATTGCCATTTCTCAGCTTGAAGCCTTGTCTTATGGACAGCCCAGTAACCAAGGGCATCTCGAAGGGTACCAGGATATTTCTATACGTCGCCGTCTCATTCTCTTTACGCGATGAGCTGATATTTGACTGTTGTGTTAAAGCCAATTCATGGATATCCTTCTGCGACTCAATGTACTTGGAATACACGTATAAAGACGTTATAACCAATATGAACGCGGCAGAAACGATTTTCCACATTTCTATAACCGTATTATTGCTAATTGGCGCAGATTCAACGGTTTCAACACGAAACAATGAATAAAAACACCTGATCGATTAAAATGAAAATTTATTATGTAATAAGTACACATACACATTCAAAGCATGCTTATCTAATCCAAAATATTTTTGAAGTGTAATGCTTTATCTGTCATTCTCAGCTCTGAGAACGTACTGAATTCCTTCGTTTCTTCTTTTGTAGTCTTCATCAAGTACTAGTTTTATCTTGTTTGTGAGTCCTGAGGCGATTTCGTACGCTTTGAGGTTCAAATTCAGCAATGTCGTTGCGTTTATTGGTAAACCTCCAGCTTTTGATATTTGGCATAATTCTCTGTTCTTATTGATTGTAATAGTCAAGTCACCATCTTTAAACAAAAGTTCTTGTAGTGTTGGGTCAGTTATCACGATTTCGTCATTCAAATCATTCTTGATAACTTGTTCAATATCGCTTGGATTGAAGATAGCGAATGTGATGCAGATTGGGATGTGTAATATACTGAGTTCCACAGGTTCTCTTTCCTCGATTGGGTGCACTATGATTTGTTCGCCTGAAACTGTAAGATCGTTTTTTTTGAAATGCTTCAAGGCAATCATCACCCCCAAAACACTAGAATCAATGAAACCACCATCGTAGTTCAAATAGTGTATATCAGCACGAACAGACCAGCATTTCAAACCAGCAATTATACATAGACTCTCCAGATCTAGAGCACCTGACCTCCTCACAGCCTTCTCCACGGTTCTCGAAATCAGCAGTTCATCATCATTAACACGACCGTTCTCAAACATCGGCGATGCCATTGAGCTGATCTCTGTTGAGACATGGAATAGTCCTTCAAAAGGACGTTCCTCCATCGGAGAAGTGATCTCAGCCGATATTCTCACAATGATATGCGTGGACCCCAGTCTGATTTCGACATAGCCATATTGTTCACCGAGTTGAATTTGCACGTCTCTAAAAGCATCAAGTGAACGGCCATCGGTTCTGATTCCCTGTTTGAGAGCTTCGAGCACGAATTCCTTTTCGTTTGTCGACACCTCAATTCCCTTGGCCATACTATCAGAATAATATTATAACAAGATATACTAAATATCCCAATATACTAATATATTTTATATGTTTTATATATTTTATATATTTTATATGGTTTATTGAAAAAATTTGTATATATAAAAAATGATTACATAATGATTACATAATGATTATAGATTACATAATAATTATATGATTACATAATAATAATAATAATATATGATTACATAATGATTACATAATTCAAAATTGATGGCAAAATAAATTAAAAATGAAATGAAATGAAATGAAAAACAAAACAATAAATTCAACTGGAAAAACAGTGTCAAAAATGCTCAAAACCTCTCTAAAAACTCTCGTGACGCCTCAAAAATCTGTTTTGAGATCTTCAGTGAGATTTTATGTGGGTGGTTCGTCAAATTCTCCGTTGAATTTTTTTCAAAATGACCAATTACCAGCGAACACCATCATTAGATTTGTTCCTCAACAGACAGCATGGATAGTTGAGAGAATGGGGAAATTCCATAGAATTCTCGAGCCTGGGCTTGCCATTCTGTTCCCGGTAATTGACAAGATCCAGTACGTGCAATCCTTAAAAGAAGTGGCTATAGAAATCCCTACCCAAAGTGCCATCACGTCGGATAACGTCACTTTGGAAATGGACGGTGTCTTGTATGTCAAGGTACATGATGCATACAAGGCTAGCTACGGTGTTGAGGATGCGGAGTACGCCATCTCACAACTCGCTCAAACCACAATGCGTTCTGAAATCGGTCAATTGACATTGGACCATGTCTTGAAAGAGCGTGCTAATTTGAACCACAACATAACAACTGCTTTGAATGAAGCTTCTGCGGACTGGGGGATCACATGTCTCCGTTATGAGATCAAGGACATACACCCACCACAGAACGTGCTAGAAGCCATGCACAGACAGGTGAGTGCTGAACGTTCGAAAAGAGCTGAGATTTTGGACTCTGAAGGTCATAGACAATCTGTCATAAATATAGCTGAAGGTGACAAGACGTCGGAGATCTTGAAATCTGAAGGGCAGAAACAACAAAAGATCAACGACGCAAACGGTGAAGCTGAAGCTATCCTGTTGAAAGCAAAAGCTACTGCTTTGGGAATCAAGGAAATCGCTAAAGCCATCCAAGAGACTCCAGGTGGTAAAGATGCCGTTAGTTTACAAGTTGCTGAACATTACGTCGAGGCTTTTGGTAAGCTGGCCAAGGAAAGTAATACTATCATCGTCCCTGCTGGTTTGAATGACCTTGGTGGGTTGATTTCTAGTGGATTGGGAATTTATAACCAGGTTAATAAGAATTTTGCTACTAAGGAAAAGAAGGAAATCAAATAAAAGCAACTTGTAAATAGATTATCATCATCATTATTATTTTTTTCTAAAGAATGTATCCAATGTTCCCTTTTGTAGTTTTACTGGTTTCTTTATCGTTTGCTTTTTTTTAACTGAGAGTAGTGATTTGGATGATGGTTGAGATTTTCTCTTGTTATTCAAATCGTTTAAATCATTGACTGAATCCTCCACGAGCTTTCTTTTCAGCTTGGCTTGTGCCAATTCCGACAGATAATTTTCTAAGGTCAAGAAATCATATTCATTTGTCAGACTCGTTTGGATTGAAGGTAAAATGTATGATGAAAGTATGGATATCGAATGATGTATTATTGACAATTGTAAGATTTCGTCAGGGATGGACTTTGATATATCAACAGGGTATAACTGTGGTTTTATCAGCTTCTCTAATATAGAAGATGGGAAGTTTTGAGTTATTTTACTGACTTTTTTTTTCAAATAATCCAACGTTTTTGAATAATCAAATTTATAGAATGTCTCTTCGTTTTCTTCGATCACTTGACATATCTTTTGTAACGCACTGGATACTAGTGGTAGTGTTAATTGGTTGATATCGGGTATATCAGCTTCAATAGAATCAGTTAAATCGTCCAGAGTCTGAAACCTTTCAAATTGTTTCTTTGAGTCATGTTTAAACCACCAAATCAAACAATACACAAGTGATATTTTACTCGAGATGATTAATTCAGATTCCTCCAGAACTAAACCTTCCTCACCTTCAGTCAGGTTCTCAAGAATTAGCGATCTCACAGGCTTCTGGTCCTTCAAACCCAAAGTAGGTTGATGTTGTAATGATAGATGTGGGTTTATAGATGTAACTGATAACAGTTCATATAGGTCATCGTCGTACAGTAACACATTCTGTAATACTGAAGTGCGAGGATTTGGAAGCCTGAGAACAGAATGAGTCTTTTCACTGTCTTTGTTCGGCAGATACACGATTTTAGCCTGAGAAAGAGCCATTTAACTGTTGATTTCGTTCTTTATTTAATCTATGTTTGTGAAGAGTTTTATCAAACGCGTGTTAATATTTTTATTTTTACGCGTAATTCTTTAAAGTGTTGTTATCACGTGATTCATTTATTTATCAAATTATCACGTGACTAACTATCTATATATGAATTGTCATCGATCAGTACACCCAAAACGAAGATGTTTGAGAGGAAGAAGAAGGCTGAGCTGAGCAAAAGACCCGGGAAGAACGTTGAGATTCCAAGGAACTCCAATTTGTAAGCGTTAAAGAGCCATAGTGCTTGTGAAACTGCCCAAACTAGTAGACATATTATACCAGTTGAAAGTTTCAATCTCGATGTTTGCAGATGGATAGGTAAGAAGATCAAGAACCATATGAAATATTGCGATGTTATGACTTTGTTGAATGTGACAAACGCAAAAGTCTGCAAAAACAAAGTGCTTGTTAGGCTCCTATTTGTGGTTGATATTGGGATAATTATAGCTGATATCAAGAACTGGGGAAAGAACGCCAGTTTCGTTAAATCCCATGAATTCTCAGCTGCTGAAAAGTATAAGGAAATATTATAAATAGAGAAATTATGTCTGTGGTCAATTCTCCCAATATGATATAGATATGAGTTATAAAGGAAGTCATAGCCGTATTTGAAATACATTATGAATCCAAGCCATAAAAACGTCAAGCTGGTTATACCTATGAATTGGAACACTTTAGCATTGAGAACAAATGAAGGTTTCAGCTGCCTGAGTGATTTATAATCGGATAAGTATAGAACAGCCGTTGGAATGTAAATGATTGGATATATCTTAAAATGGATACTCAAACCTAAGAACACTCCACTCAAAAAAACATTCTTGCGTAATAAGAAATAAACAAAACTCATCACAAACACCGTGAGAACACTCTCTGCACTTCCCCTTGTACTTATAGTGATCACCATAGGATTCAGTAACCAGATACTTGCCAAAGCCAGTCTTTTCCAGCTAGTCTTATCCCTCATCTCCAGCACTTTCAGTATCAATACACCAGTCACAACGTCACATCCAATGAATAGAAACTTCCCAAAAGAGTACGAACCGTTCACATTCGGAAGCACAAGCCACGACAACAACGGTGTGTATCTGTACGTCTCCCGCAAATATGGAGAGAGCCCTTTGTTCACGTATTCAGCAGCATCTGTGAACACCAAGTAATCGATGTCAGTATAAGGAACCGCCATTGTCTGATCCTGGTACAATCCATAAAAGAAAAAAAGTGCCCTTAGTAAAAGAGACATTGCGAAAAGACTGGTGGTGCCCTTTTTCGCATTTGGTGACTTCTTTGGTAATATTTTTGGTGGTTTTGCCATTTTCATCTGATACTTTTTCATGTTGTGAATATAAATAAAATAAAAAGTTCAATAATTTTTCAAATCTTTTATCATCTATTTTAACAAAGTTATAAATCAATATTTGCAAAATGGACCAGGAACAAGTTTATTTACAGTTTGAGGCATTTGATTTTGATAATGAAGACTTTCAAGTAAGTTTTTACCAGCTTTTATGACTTTAAAATTTTCGTGTTTTGAGCACTAATAAGCTTAAGAATGGCATACAGAACGTGTATGAGTCGTATCTTGATCAGAAGAACGAACAGAATGATGGGAAAGTCCAGGAAATCGTGACTGAGATTCCAGATGAAGAAAGAAGTAGACTGGACATTCAGGCAAAGACTTTTTATTTCAACTCCAAGACAGGAAACATCATGAATATCGAAGATTATTACGAGTGGAAAGCCAAAAGAAACACGAAGGAAGAATACTCTTCAAATTATCAACAAGTAGTTCAGATGATTCTCGAGGGGAAAGAAGTACCGGGAATCAAGCAGATTCCTGATACAGTTTTGAAAGGTGAGTCATCAGAATCCACAATTCAAGCAAGAAAGAAGCCATGGGAACTACAAGAAGATGAAGTCAAAGATGAAGACAAAGAAGACAAAGAAGATGAGAACAAATAGTACAATTATGAATTATGGATACACATGTGGTTTGTCTAAGAGGCACCAGTCACTCTTAAAACAGACTCAAAGGCTGCCAAAGCAGCAGCATTTGCTGGGAACGATCTCAAAATTGAAGGAATGAATCCTTTAACAAACCCTCTCAATCCTCTAGTTTGATAAATCTCCTTCGCAGCCCACCTCCAGCTCTTGAAAGATCCATCAAATTTATCATTGACTAATAAATAACTCTTTATAACGTCAACTGGGTAAGCAGTAGTCCAGAAACATGAGGCACTTAAACCACCACTCCAGAAATTGATTGCAACATCACTCATATTCGTATTATTCTTAAAGAAGTCAGTGAACTTGAAATATGTTCCCCACCAAACCAAGAAGTTTGTTCTGAAGATCAAAGTCGATAATAAACCTTTATATAAACCATTTGTTCCAAGACCTTTGTTCTGATATATATCTTTCAAACAACTGATCGGACCATTATATTTATTTGCAGCTTTAATAGCACCATACTGTGTTTGTAGCTTAACTTTTATAAGCTCTACAGGTGCAGCAATGAAACTTACTGTCCAACCAGCCAAGACACCAGCGAACATATGCCCTTTCAAATCCAATTTACCTTCTTCTTGGTAGAAGTTTCTCTGAATGATCCGTCTATAATTATGCAAAGACCCAAGCATACACGAGTCCATGATGATCCATCCCCATAGTGGAGGCGTAAACCCAAGGAAGAACCCACGAACACCTTGGTTCTTCAGTGTCTTGTAACAACAATCAAGTGGTCCTTTGAATTGAGTAGCATCTGTTTGAAGACGAACTTTGATGGTATCAAATGGATGACCAACAGTGTTTTTTGCGATCCCACTAAAGACACCAGCTACAAACCCGATGTAACCTCCGGGCGCCTCTTTCTTCTTCTTCTGCTGCTGCTGCTGCTCTATGCTCATCAATTTCCAAATATTTAGCACACTTCTTTGGAAGATTTTGTCGAAACTATTAAATAAAAATGTGTATAAAATCTAACATTTCCACTTAATTATGTCACGTGATTAGTAAAAAGTGTTTACACTTATTTGATTAATACTAAACAGAAATCAATCTAAAAGCTGTTTAAAAGAAGGTTGAAATGGGTGTTCATTCGCTGTGGAAGGTTCTGGAACCGTCTTCAAAAGCTGTGCGTTTGGAATCGCTGAGCAAGCGGAAACTTGCGATTGATGCCTCGATTTGGATCTACCAGTTTCTCAAGGCTGTTAGAGATGACAAGGGCAACTCATTGAATAAGTCACACATTGTTGGTTTCTTTAGAAGAATCTGCAAGCTAATATATTTCGGAATTCTGCCAGTGTTTGTGTTTGATGGTGGTGCACCTGTTTTGAAGAGACGTGTCATTCAAAAGAGGAAAGAGAGAAGACAGGGTCAGAGAGACAATGCTCAGAATACGGCAAAGAGATTGCTTGCTGTTCAGCTGCAACGACAACAACACTCACAGCAATTGCAACATCCACAAGAGAAAACTAGTGATGTTGAAGATAAAGAGCTGAAATACATGGAGTCAACCTACAAAAACTCAGATGAGTTTGATTTGCCTCATATCAAAGGTTTTAAGTATCAAAAAGATGATACAAGGGTTATATCAGACATTGATACTTCAAGTTTGACACAAGCAAATACTGATGAACTGGATGGCATAGACTTGAATACAATCGATCCATCTTCTAAAGAATTTGATAATTTGCCCTTGACAACGCAATACATGGTATTATCGCAATTGAGATTACGATCAAGATTAAGAATGGGATACTCAAAAGATCAACTAGAAGATATCTTCCCAAATAAACTAGATTTCTCAAAGTTCCAAATCCAGATGGTACAGAAAAGAAATTATTTCACTCAGAAACTAATGGGTATCAGTGGTATGGATGAAGATGCTGATAATAGAAATGAACATATAAGGAGAGTAGCAGGTGAAAGAGGTAAAGCATATAAGATATCGAAGACTGAAGGAGGGTGGAGTCTGAGTTTAGATGATCACGATCATGGAACGTCAAGTAATCCTATAAATCTGGAAAAAAGTGCTAAAAAAAATCTAGCAAACAGCGATGATGAAGATGATATTGAATGGGAAGATGTACCGATTGAAAACTCACAAGTTAAAAAAGTCAATTATAGTATCGGTTCGTTACCATTACCACCCAAAGTTAATGAAGATGTTGAAAGTGGCACAATGCGAAGTTTCACATTCAGTCCAGAAAAGAAAAAAAAGCTGCAGAAGATTGAAGAGGATGAGTTCATTGAAGACTCATTGGATAATATTGAGCAAATTGAGCTGTTAGAAGCTATTGAAAAGTCTAAAGGTGAACTGAAAAGAGATTTAGAGTTGGAGAAGGAACTTAATAATGGAGCAGGTGCAATGGCTAAGACAGCAGTGGACATTTTAGAAGAAGAAGAAGAAGAAAAAGAGGAAGAGGAAGCTATGGATATTTTCGAAGATATAGACATACCAAAGACCTTACCGCAACCTAAGAGGCAGCCATCACTACCCAGTCCTCCAAAAAAATCACAATTTATATCTGAGATGGATCAATTATTAAGTCTGGGTCGCAATGAAACCAAACGTACAATAGCCAACTTATCAAAAGCTTCCATAAATAACCTATCCATACCCTCAATCCCAAAACCTCTTGCTCAAGCTAGACCAGAAAAACCTTCCTGGTTTAGTGACAAGTTGGATCTATCAATTAAAAACTCATCACTGTTAAACCCTACAAAGAAGAATGAAGAAAATGACGGATTGGTACCTTGGTTTGAAGCCAAAGAGTTGCTTGATCAAAAAGAAGACGATGCAAATGATGAAGACGTTGTTGAGATTATAGAACCTTCTGACCCTATACACCCTGAGGTGGTTGTTGAGAATATAAAGAAATATTCTGATACTGAGTCTGTTGAAAGTGTTGTAGCTCATCCAAAAGCTGTCAAAATCACCGAACCTGCAACCGAGCCAAGTTTTGAGAATCAAAGAGATAGCTTAGAGGCAGCCGACTCGAAAAAAGAGTCAGATGCAATAATGGATTATGAATTCTTTGAGAGTGATGAAGAAAATCTAACCACTCAGTTAGTGGAGGAAGAAAAGGAGCATGAGCAGTTCACTAAGGATTTAAACCCGAATATAATCAACGCATTCGTTGAAAATGAATCAAGATTACGCAAACAATTGAACTCTGAACAGAGAGATTCTGATGAAGTAACGATCGATATGGTTAGAGATGTTCAAGAATTGTTAAGTTATTTTGGTATTCCATACATCACGGCACCGATGGAAGCAGAAGCACAATGTGCTGAACTTTTGCAGTTGGGATTGGTTAATGGGATAATCACTGATGATTCTGATGTTTTTCTTTTCGGTGGAGACAAGGTTTATAAAAACATGTTTCATGAAAAACAGTATGTTGAATTTTACAATGGTTCAAATTTACAGAAAGAGCTCGGTTTGGATCGAGAAAAATTGATCAATTTAGCACATTTGTTAGGTAGTGATTATACTGAAGGTTTAAAAGGAATTGGGCCTGTTAATGCTATGGAAATATTGGCACATTTTGATGGAGATTTGAAAAAATTCAGAGATTGGTTCATGGAGGGACAGTTTGATTTGATTAAACAACAAGAAGAATCGGGATTTTTGAAATCATTGAGAAAGAAGTTAGTTAACAACCATGTTATTATTGATGAGAAGTTTCCAGATCCGATAATCAATTTAGCATATTTGAAACCAGAGGTTGATTCTGATAAGACAGAATTCAAATGGGGTAAACCAGACTTGGATAGAATAAGAGATTATCTAATGCAAAGAATTGGGTGGAATAAAGAGAGAATTGATCAAGTGTTATTACCTTTGATTAAACATTTGAATAAAAAAGAAAGAGAAGGAGCACAAAGCACACTTAACGAATTTTACGAAATTAATGAACTAAGAGGATTTAGCAAACCGGTGAAGAATAAAAGAATTGCTGAAGCCAGTGGAAAGATCAAGAGAAGAAAGAAATGATCATCATCCATGTCGTATATTCATTCATACGGGTAAATAAAAATAAAATATCAATTTAACCGATGACTATTCTGTAGAATTAATTTAATTAAATTGACTACAGATTGGCTGGGGGTAAAAAAATGAAAATACATGAATCCATCATTCAATGCAGCACTTGATTAGTCACTCACAAGCTCACAAAACTTTATTCACCACTCAGTCACAATTAAATTTCACTAAAATTAATAATTTTGTGACTCATTGAATAACTAACGATTTTCGCGAGAAAATGCAATTATTACTCATAACGGTTTCAAAAGAAAGAGAAAGAGTCATCGGAATAATTCCGTACGTACTTTGTATTTAAACCCCTTGAAATTTCAATCTTTTTGGAATACTCAAATTTTGAAAGATTTTACGGGTCTTTCTTCCCTTGTACACTACAAAAACTATTCTGCATTTCATTCCATTTCCCCTCCATTGCACGTTATTATGTCTGCTTAAACTGGATTATATCAACATAGTCACTATTGTTTTTTTTTTGTCTCTTAGGTGTGGTTGATGTCTATTACTCCGCCTTATTCTTCTAAGCCAAAGTCGTGCAACGTTGAGTTGTTCCCAACACAATCCAAGATCGATTATGTTAGAGAACTGTCTATCTTGATTTGCTCGCTTTGGCTAAATCCAAAATCTACTTTAAACTCTTCAGAATACCAATTTTACCTAAAAGAGGTTTTGAGTAGATCAAGATGCTCTTTGCAAGTGCTACAATTAGCTATGTTTTACCTTTTCAAATTACAGACGTCTATCAAAGATAGAAAAAATAAGGCATTAAATTGTCCTAAAAAGGTCATGCTGATTTGTATCATACTAGCATTCAAGTTTCAATATGATTCAAGCTATAAATTCAAGATGTGGTCCAAAATATCAGGACTTGCTGTTAAAGAGTTACAGTTGTTAGAGTTGTCAATCTTACAATGTCTAAATTATGAATTAAACATTTCAAAAGAAGATTACACACTTTGGGCAAATTGCTTGGAGCGCAAAATTCATACCCTGAAGAGACATGCAGATGAAGACATAACTATTAGTAAAAAGAGACTTAAAATATAAGCAGTCATATATTTAGCATTTAGCAACCTAATGTAAAGTGTAAAACATAGCTTAACTTGATAACTTAACTATTCATGCTTGGTTACTGTCTACCGGCTACCGGCTCTTAAGTCCCGTTAGTATCATGTGATAAAAATATGAATAGCTTGCTCTTTACTATTAATATTCAGCAATTCTATCTCTAATCTAATTGAACCAGTATGTATTATGAAGTTTCTTAATAATTTTAAGTAAGGCATGTTTGTTCAATTATGAAGTCATGATAGACGAAATAAATAAATAAATAAATAGGTACAGAATAAGTAATAATACAGATGGAAACATGAAATTGACGTCATGATAAGTGGTATGTATACAGATGTGCACACAGGCACAACTGAAGAACTTCCCGTATTCATAATGCTCTGAAAGCATCTACTGATTTAACAGCGGTGATAGTAGCACTCTGTGGGTTTGGACCGGTAACTAGACGACCATCAACCACAGCAAACTCGTCGAAAGGATTATTTGGAGGGATATAGGTTGCACCCAATTGTGGTAAAATTTGTTCCAGAGTCTTTAGTCCATAGTTTTTGATAGGGTCATCCAACTGTAGCTGAGTCTCACCCAAATCAGTGAATCCTGTTACTTTCTTGCCTTTGATCAACAGTTGACCGGTTTTCAAGTCTTTGATGTTTTCCAAGATTGCAGGACCATGACAAACAGAAGCAACAATACCACCATTGTCATATATTTTTGAAGCAATTAATTGTGTACTTGTAGCAGAAGGGAAATCAAACAAAGCAGCATGTCCACCAGCAGCATAAAAGATGACATATTCATTAGCTTTATCGACAATGTCCTCAGCTTTTTTCACTTTATGGATATCTTGTTGCAATTCAGATGTAGAGTCATCATATTCTTTCAATTCATCAGCAGCAATGAATCCAGCTTCGACATCCAATGAATGTTCATCAACTCCAAAAGTACCAGTTTCACTAACAAAATCAACTTCAAATCCAGCTTTTTGGAAAACATGGTATGGATGAGAAGCTTCTGTCCAGAAAAGACCAGTTTTTTTACCGTCAGCATAGAAAGGACCGTGGTATGAAGTGATAGCAATAAGAACTTTTGCCATTGTTTGTTAACTAATTATATGAATCTATTGTATTGTATAATTGATTGAATTTGGTACAATTGAATTAATAGCAAAGTTGAAGGATGAGCAATCCTTTTTATACTTTATATAAATAAATGTGTCATATTGAACGGGCCACGGCACGGGGAGTGTGTGAGTGTGTGTGTGTCTGTGTGTGTTTAATGGCCATTAGCTTAGTGTGAGGCTGAGAGTGAGAGACAGCCCGAATTGCTACACTGAGTCCCCTAAAATTCCAGGAGTTTCCAAGTGTTTTTAGAATCATGATTGAATCAGTACCATTAAATAAATGATGTATTTATTTGCGTGCGTCTAAATTGACTATCCGAAGTTAATGCATGATTACTAGCAGTAGCAGCACCAGAAGCAACAACAGCAACAACAACAACTCTAGCAAATGTCTGGATCGAGCTCTTTATTCCATTCATCAAAAGAGATCTTTTCTGAGCTTACAAATTATTGCAATGATGGCTGGCGTTAGCTACATACATATAAAACTTATGTACACTAAAAATGCAATGAGAGATCACTAAGACAGTGGAGCGACTATGGCTCCTATCATCTAGTGTTTATACCACGTCTGTAAATAAATCACCTGTCGGCCATCTGATTTCTTTATTATCCCTTTCTTGATCATCAAACCGTAATTCTATCACAGATTCTTCGTAAAACCAAAGAGACCTGAAAATTCTGAAGAGATCTGAAGAGTTCTGGCTAGAATTATCATCATCTTGAGTTTCCTGCTTATCCCTCTGTTCGTTCAAATTATCCAATGCAGATACGTTCTTTCAGACGTTCTTTTTCAGATGGTATTTCATCAGTTCAGAGAATTCAATTATGTACATAAACAATAACTTAACTATAGTGTTTTGATTACATTATCATAATACCATCGCACATAACCGAAATTTAGACAGTACAAAAAAAATTGTTAGTCACCAAATCAAACTCATCGAGACATAAATAACTTCTATTGAACTTAAGAAGAATATGGGACTTTTGCTGTGTTCAAGACCGTTATCAGTATCGTTTCTAGGTAGTGTGCGGAGGCTGAGTGTTCCGGCGAAATATCCTTTTTTAAAAACTCAAGATCTACTGGCAAATGGCGATCCTGACTATGTTCGATTGATTCTAACATCAAGGGTCTACGATGTTATCGATGAGAGTCCCTTGACTAATGCCATCTCATTATCACACAAGACTGGTGCGTCCGTCTATTTGAAAAGGGAAGATTTATTGCCTGTGTTCAGTTTTAAACTACGTGGTGCTTACAACATGATTGCCAAATTAGACCAAACTGCTAGATCAAAAGGTGTTATTGCTTGTTCTGCTGGTAATCACGCCCAAGGTGTTGCTTTTTCCGCTAAACAGTTGGGAATCCCTGCTACAATTGTCATGCCTGTCGCTACCCCATCAATCAAATACCAAAACGTATCAAGATTAGGATCCCAAGTTGTCTTGTATGGTGATGATTTCGATAGTGCTAAAGCTGAGTGTTCAAGACTGTCTGAAGAAAACGGCCTGACGAATATCCCTCCTTTTGACCATCCATATGTCATTGCTGGACAGGGCACTATCGCGATGGAATTGCTTCGCCAGACCAATGGGGAGAAAATTAATGCTGTCTTTTGTGCTGTAGGTGGTGGTGGTTTGATTAGTGGTATTGGGTCTTATTTGAAAAGAATAGCCCCACACATCAAAATCATTGGAGTTGAAACTTTTGATGCTGATGCATTGTATCAATCTCTGGAAAAAAATGAAAGAGTCACTCTACCAACAGTTGGTGCTTTTGCTGATGGTACTGCTGTCAAATTGTTAGGTGAGGAAACTTTCAGAGTGGCTCAAGATGTAGTGGATGAAGTTGTGAAAGTCGATACTGATGAAATTTGTGCAGCTATTAAGGATGTTTTCGAAGACACCCGTTCAATAGTAGAACCTTCAGGTGCAATGGCTGTTGCTGGAATGAAAAGATATATACAGAACCATCCTGAAATAACACATTCCAAACAAACGTATATACCAGTTCTTTCAGGTGCTAACATCAATTTCGATAGATTGAGATTTGTTAGTGAAAGAGCTGTGCTTGGTGAAGGTAAAGAAGTTTTCATGTTGATCTCCATTCCAGATACTCCTGGATCATTCCAAAAATTGCAAAGTGTCATACATCCTAGAACAGTCACTGAGTTCTCTTATCGTTATAACGTGAACCAAGAGACTGGTGCCACAGTACAAAATGCATTCATATATACATCATTCTCTGTTGTTGATAGAACTAAAGAAGTTGCTCAGGTAAACAAGGAACTTGAAGCTTTAGGATTCAGTGCTTATGACATCTCCTCTAATGAAATGGCCAAGTCTCATGGAAGATATTTGGTAGGAGGTTCAGCTAAACTACCAAATGAGAGACTATACACTTTTGAATTTCCTGAAAAACCAGGTGCTTTGACTAGATTCTTGGAGGTTTTAAAGGGTAAATGGAACTTAACACTGTTCCATTACAGAAACCATGGAAGTGATATTGGAAAAGTTCTTGTTGGTCTGGATGTCCCGCAATCAGACTCGGTACAGTTTCAAGAATTCTTAGATGACACTGGTTACTTGTACCAAGACGAAAGCGATAATCTAGTTTATCAAAAATTATTGAAGAGATAGTTCATTATATATATTAACAATAAAGATAGTACCTCATACTAACTAGTTTCAACTTCTTTTTTTGTTACAAGTAGAAAAGAAAGACACTTACAAATTGTTACATTGAAATTTATATAACAACACTTTATCCATCAAATCAAATATCAATCAAACTTTGTTCTGCCCCACCTCCATTCTGTCTATTTCCACCTTGAGGTTGGTTCCCAAACCCGTATCCAGTGTAATTAGGAACCACACCAGTACTAGCAACACCAGTGTATTGGGTGTTTAAAAACGGATTGGCATTACCGAGACCAGTAACAGTACTTTGTTGACGGATCCCTGTACCAGATGAATTAATGAATTGTGATGTTTTAGTGAATTGTGCTGGAATACGTAGATTTCCTTCATTACCAAACGTATCAATACCTGTACCTTGAGCTAATAATGTATTCAGTTCGGAAAATTGTTCGCTTTTGGCTCTTTGAGGTCCCGTTAATGATGGTGTGAGTTTTGGTTCCTGTTTCTGTAGTTCTGTTGTAACAGCTTGTTGTTGTGGCTCTGGCTTAGAGTTTAATGCAAACGGATTATTCGTACCTGTTCTCAAAGCTTGCTGTTGCTGTTGTTGTTGCTGCTGTTGTTGTTGCAAGTACTGTTGTTGCAAGTACTGCTGTTGTTGTTGTTGGGTTTGTTGTGCTAACAACTGCTGTTGTTGCAGATATTGTTGTTGTAAATACTGTTGTTGTAACCATTCTTGTTCAGCTTGTTGTTGTGCCAATTGTTGTTGTTCTGCCAATTGTTGCTGCTGATATAACTGTTGTTGGTACAATTGTTGTTGATATGGATCAATTGGATTACCCCATATGTCATACTGAATCCCTGGTTGTTGAAAGTTATTATCAGAGAGATCCAGTAGGTTTTGATTCTGTGCATTTCTAGCATTTTTAGCTTCTTCTTCCTCACGACTTAATCTTAAAGCTTCGGCTAATGCCTCTTCGTCATCGTCCAGATGTCTTCTTCTCTCATCATCTTCTGCAGTTCTCTTACTTTCCCTCAATGCCCTTTGTAAGTCGTCTTCATCTTCATTTTCGTTATCGTTATCTTCATCGTTATCTCTAGAACGAGGTCTGTTTCGTCTATTACCTCTTCTTTGAGCACGTAATTCACGTTCTTGTCTCAATCTTTCATCATCCCTTAGCAAAGATGTCAATTCCTTGGCTTTAACTCTAATGATGTTACCTTTATCTTGGTTTTCTTCATCTGTGTATTGGAATTCTCGCAACGTTTTGATAATGTATAGATTATCCCTTGACCACTTTACAACGTTTTCTGACCCACTGCGAACGATAAAATCAAGAACTGTCAGGGCCTTAGCGACATGCCGCCAATTCTTTCCCTTATCGTTAAGTCTTTTGTCCAACATGTCCATCACCTCCAGAAACTCCACATGTTCATAAGTCAAATCAGCGATATCCTCCATATCGGAGGTTGACGGCCCGTAAGGCTCGTTCGAAGTGGCATTTCTCACCTTCACCTGTGCAGAAGAGTAGCCGTTCACAACGTTCTTGATCGACCGAGCAAACGCTTTAGACATTGATTCTTTTTAACTTAATGATGATCTTGTTTCTTTTAAGGGTCAATTTCTTAAAATTAATTTTGCCGAATTTTCGAGGCGATGTAAAGATAATGTTCGGGTGTACTACTAATGGTGTTTGGATGTGTCAGTATTTTTAATGTTATGTGGTATTCAAATGTATTTATTCACTTATTCTCGCAGCCAGGACAGTTGTGGAGAGTCTCATGGATGAAGACATCGCAGTCAATGCAGAAGTGGTTGGTACATTCGGAGCAAACATAACGAGAGCTTGCAGCAGACGATTTTGTGAAGGATGAGAGGCATGAGTAGCAATGTTTTGTTGGATAGCTCAAAGATACCGGCACTTCTTGGAAGTTTTGTAGAGGCATCAGGTAATGGTAAGATCTGGCTAAATGAGTTGATAGGATTAACATGATGTTGCAGCAGGGGCATACTGTGGGCAATGAGCATACTTTGGAATGACATTGTGGGCATGTATATCCACCATATGTCAGTTTTGAATGACATGAACAGAAAGTAGGCACTTCTTCAGATATTCTAGAGGGAAATCCCATTTTCACAAGGGTGAAACTTTTGTTAATCTTGTTGACTGGTAAAGGAACCACTGCCTCAAGCATTAAATCCTTCAAGTGGTGTTCATTCAGAATCACTTTATAACTGGTCTCATCGCCAAAATTAGTTTTCTGTGCAATTTCTTTACAGATTGAAACCTGTGCTGACAATCCAATGATACTAACTCGTATTCTTTCCTCGACTAGTGAATTAATCGTTTTATGTATATTTCCTGGATCCACAGAAAACAAAGACCCAAATATGATCAACACTTCTCTTGTACAATGCGATGGAATATGCAGCAGCAGCCCACGGGCCATTTCCAGTGAGTTTTGTAAAGAAGGGTCCCCTTTAGGATCCAATTTTTTCAAAGATTTCAGGACATCGATATGATCTTGTGGGTTTCCTGATACTTGGCTCACCAATTCAGCAATACCATTACGCATAGCAATAATACCTAATTGTGAAATAGGGTTCTGGTCAAAAAACCCAGTGACAAACTGTAGCGCATTTGCAATTGTTAAAGCATGTCTGTTTGGTCTTAAATCTTTTTCAAGCATTGATGCACTGATATCAATCACAAGAATCAGGTTTCTAATAATCCCTCTTTGGAAAGGGGTGACATTCTTGATGACTCTTTTCTTCTTTGACTCCACTAACCCGTTAACAATACCTTCCAGCGACCCACTCTGGTCTTCCTTCACTATATCCCATGATCTTTGATACTCGTCCTCCCAAGCATATCCTCCATTCGTACCTTTCAGCTCAGATTTCGCAGGAGCTTTGCGACGCGTTCTGTTTGCGATTCCAGATTCAGAGTGGTCAGACACTTGCTCGGTGTATTCATCATCCGATTCCATCTCTTATCAGCCTTCTCAGAACTTTTAAAAAATTAGAAATTGATTGGTTTAATATTGACTTTTATATATTATAACTTATTTTCCAAATGTAATATTGAAAGGGCTCGTAACAAATGCACAAGATCAATAAAAAAAAAAAAAATCTTTCTATATAATTGTTTTGTACCTCATCGCTTGATCAAGTTGATATTGATGAAACGGTTGAAAGTTCCCGTTGACCTTGCTCCATTGCGTCTGCCTGAGTACATTTTCCATCGCCGAGGAAAAGCTTTGAGATACGATCAAATTCAAGAATCAGACACTGAAATCATCAAAAACCAATATATCGCATTAAAAAAAGATGATGGCGTCCCCACTCTGAAACACAAGCTCTCCCGAGTCTTGTTTTCCCCTGGTGTTCATCATTTACAAGATCCACGTACCAAAGTTTACAATTTTGATCCCTACTTGCAAAAACTCCCCTCAGTGGATTCATTTAATTTTGATCTAATAACGAAATATGTCATCTCTTCTAAAGATCAACTTTTATCCAAGATATGTAACGAACATGCACTAAAATATTATTCATCCACATCATCCATGACAGGTGTTTTAACGCATTTGCACCTGCTTTTGTCAAACTTCAGACCTGTAAGTTTGATGGGATTCTCACGGAATCATAATCATATTCAAGGTGATTTTACCAAATCAGTTAAATTAGCAACAAGTATTGCTATCAGAAAACAAGAAAATGGATGTTATGCTATCGATTCGTATAAGGTGGATAACCAGGAGATTGTTCTTTCTTTACTGGGACATTCACTAGAGAGATTTTTAACGCAAACAACAAAAGAATTCAGTCGATACTTGTTAGGCAACAATAACGCCGAAAAGGCTAAGGTTAAAGAAAAAAACACTTATCATTATGCCAAGCTTGGCAACTTCCTAATGAGATCACAACTGGATTGTCAAGACAAGAGGCTTCCGGGCAGTGGTACTTTTGATCTGAAGACGAGAGCTGTTAGTGCAGTAAGGTATGACGTTGAAGAGACAACCTTGAGACCAACAGGTTATCAGATTACTAAAAATTTAGGTAGATTCGAATCATTCGAGAGAGAACAGCTAGATTTAGCAAGATCTACATTGATAAAATATGGATTACAAGCAAGAATAGGATCTATGGATGGAATTTTCATTGCTTATCATAATGTTACTAAAATGTTTGGCTTTGAATATATGCCATTGGCTAATATTGATGAGATTATACACTCTTTTGGTTTACCTGACAATACTTTGAAATCTGCAAAAGATGTCTCCAAAGAATTTGATCGCTTAGAAGTGTCAAGTCAATTAGCAGAGCAAGAATTCCAACTTTCTATGGGGTTATGGGAAATGATAATAAATAAATTCGTGGATAAGTTTAACAGTGATTTTAAATTGACATTGAAAACAAGGCAACTATCTTCTTTCAGTTCTTGTTTAAGAGTTATTGGTAAAGCAGATAATGGTGAATTTTATGGATTTGATGTTTACGTGAAGAATTATCTGAATGAGGAACCAATACAAACAAGACATCCAATAATTATTGATATAGAAGACAATTGGTCAACATCAGTGAAATTTGTCAAATTGGATAATAAAGTAAATTCATCATGGTATGACAAATATTTGAAGGAACAAATCATAAACAGGGACTCACAAAGTGCATTTGTTGATACTCTAAGAGCGTATGGATTAAAGGGTGAGAGATTAGAGGAGTTGGATGAAATGAGAACTGCTTTGATATGGAATAATGAATAAATATTTTAGACTGGTTTTAACTCGATTGACTCATCAACTTCGTAGAAGTATTTGTAGTATATGAATTGATAAGCAATGTACCAATCCAATGCCATTTGAAAACATGCAAAAAATAAGAAAATAAAACTGATATTCGATGCACCAAACACTAAGTATGAAATCTTGGTCAAATCACCACCTAGCCAACTTAATAACAACACTAATTTGAACCCTTCGACTGTTTTGAGTCTATGTAAGAGCAATATTTGTGGCAATGGTAGTAAACTCTCGACGAATAGACCAATTGATCCCAAGATTCCACCAAAAGTCTTGTAATCTTTGAAAACAGCTGTTAAAATGCCAATGACAAATACAAACCTCAGCAAGAATCTCCAATATTTCGATTCCTGTTCCCATTGCCAGAATTTACCAATCCTTTGATAAGAAGGATCAAAAAACCTCACAAAATGAACAAAAAAGATTAATGGGGAACCAGTTAAAACACTGCCCACTTCTTTTAAGTCTTTGATCATACTTTGACTAGTTTTCATCTCATTCTGGTAATCACGATATTTTAAGCTTGTTTTCAATAACAAGCATTGAATAAGACACATTACAATACTTTGTCTCAACAATGTCTTCTCGTATGGAATTACCAAATAATATGCAATTCTTAGAATACTTGCAATGAGCATTGTTGCACAAATATCCAATGAAAACCCACGCGATGTCTTTTTATTGTGAATTGAATAAATTGTCGTTCCATATGAAAAAAGTGGTGTAAACGAGATGACATTAGAAAGAACTAGTTTTAACGTTAACCATTCGGGGATATAGAATTGGTTGATGGGATGCAGATTTTCATACTCAAGCATTTGCGCTTTAATATATTTTAATATTTTAAGGTTTTTAATGCAGTTTTTGAAAAATTTATAATTTATTTTAAGGTCAATGTTTTTTTATGTTTTTTGATTTAAAAGCTTAAAAGTTTAAATTTTTAAATGAATATTTTAATTTTAATTTAAATGTTTATTTTTATTTTTTTTGTTAAAAAAAATTTGTACTTTAATTATAAATTATAATGCTTATAATTTTTTTTTTTTTTTTGGTTTTTCACTTGATGTTAATAATATTTTTCAGTGGTAACTCTAAAGTTTCATCTTTTTTCGTAACTCGCGTTGATCCATAACTGTATAAAAATGCTCCAAAAAACACTAAAAAGGCGCCAAATGATCCGGTCAAACTTAATGTATTATCAAAGACATAAAGACTAATCAACAAACTCGTGAACTTTCTAAGTAATAAAACAACAGAAACTGTCAAAGCCGTGGTGTTTCCTGCTAACATGTTTACCCCACGAACACAGATATATTGCGTTAAAACGTTCAAACTCAAATAAAATAACTGTCTTGGGATCTCAAGTCCAAATAAGTTGAAACTCTCTGGATAATTCCAAAGATCTTGGAACTCGCTCCAAACTTTAGGTGCGATCAACACAAACATTGGTAATCCAAATAAATGACAGTAAAAAACATTCTCTTGCCAATGCTTACCATATTTTTTATAAGTCTCTTCGTTATATATACCCATAACGGCCATCAATACAACTGCAACAAATAATACACCAATTCCAACAAGATATAAAATCTCATCAGATATTGATGACAATAGACCAGTCTCTGGAACTAACTCGGTGATCTGGTCTCTTTTGGCGAATATCTCTTGGTCTTTATATAACGTGGCTAAAATTGCACCAATTGTTAACAAGATTGCACTTATAACTTGAATCTTATTGTAAGTTTTTTTAGCAAACATCCATCCAACGATCATCATAATAACTGTACCAGAACTTCTAAAAATGATATGAATAGGAATAGAAATTTTGAATATGAAAACAGAGTTATTCATAATTGACGTTAGGAAAAATAGAATTATAGCCCAAGTCCATCTTTTCAGGGGAACTTTATTTGGTTTCAAATAGAAAGGAGGTCTTGAAGAATCCCAGAAATTAATGTATCCTTCGCATGCGATAAATAAAAATTGGACAAAAGTGACGATATTACCAGATTCAGGTGTCCTTGAAACAACTTTCTCAAGCGTGAACACACTCGAGCAACACCCACCGAAAATCAAGCCCAGCATCCAGATCCATTCTTTGATCCCTACTTGGACAATAGCTGATAGTGACATGATCTCCACCTCTTTCTCACAAATTTATATAGGAAAAACAATGGTGTTTTTTTTTTCCCACTTGTTTATAATTTCTCTTTGCTCAACAGCTTTAAATATTTAATAAAGAGAGATTCAGATTTCACTTTGCTTTCACGTCTCAGATATATTCGCGAACAAAAAAATGTATTGATATATTATATTATATTATATTATATTATAATTCTAATTATAACGCTGATGTGATGATGCTAACAGTTACAACTTTACAAGTGCTATATTATACTAATCGTGTTTCGCAGGAATATCCAGAATTCCCTGTGGACGCTGTGAACGTTGTGAATGCCCACGCTTGGACCTTCTTCTGAGTGCTCTTATGATTATTATTGAAACTGCAACTATGATGAGGTATCCGTTTACTCCAAATTGATGCACTTGATCCATTATTCTGAAGTGGTTATCAAAAGGCGAGTTTCTTAGATGTTTTATCAACGGCTGGCCTTGCTTATAACCTTCAATAATGCTCAATGTGTCAGAAAATTCTTTGTATTCTGTCGCAGTAGTCGTCTCATAATAAAATTTCTTGTTCAGTATTATCACATCACCTTCTTTATACTCCTTCTTGTTAATGTTCAGCCCATGTAAATCCAACAAGTCAATCTTAGACATTGGTAAATAAGATAATTTGAAATCCACTGTGGATAGATAGTTGATCTCCGCAGATAATTCTTTTATTATGTCTTTGGATTTAGCATTTGACTGTTTCAATTTGGATACTTTGTTCGCTTTGACTTCTCTATCTTTCAAGATTTTGTTGAATTTAAACTCATCTTTAACATTCAAAAAATGATGATATCCAACTATAAAGTTTTGAAGGATTGATATATGAGTTAAGGAATCTTCTTTCTCTTGGGACATTATCTGAATTGCAAGCTTTGAGCCAGATAACAATTTAGGACTAAACTCTTGAAGTAGAGGGCTTGATTGTGCTTTTATCCAATCGATCATTTTGAATTGATCTCTTATTTCATTCGGTGCAAAAGAATGATAAATTTCAGGAGATAAACCAAACTCTTTGAAACAGATCATCGTAGGTAAGGTGGTTAACGATTCTATCTCTAATCTTTGTTCATTCACCTCACCTGTAATTTGCTTATAAACGTTCCTTTTCTGTAGCTTGAACAGATCTAAAAACTTCGTATCATTAGATTTATAGATATGAGTTCCTGGTAGATTTGCTAATGTCTCAGTTAGATATGGTAATAGTTCGAAATCCTCTTTTGACACAGTTTCTTGGTCGTATACATATACAAAATTCACGTTGGATCTAGCGGGTATTTCATCAGGAACGAAAATTAGGGTATTGGTCTTACCAGATTCAACTAATGTAAGCACATCTGTTTCTTTGAATTCAGAATTTGAAACCACTCTTTCAATAAATTCCACAATAGGTTGGCTCTTCATTTCATATTCAGTCTGATTGTAAACTATCACTTTCCCACTAGCCAAGTGTGGTAAAATCAGTATCAAATTGACTTGCTTAGAATTTAATCCAAGAGCTTCACATATCTTTTTGTTACTCAGAGAGTTGAAATGACCAAAATTAACGTCATCGATAGAATTTGTCACTGTACTCCAAACCCTTTGAAATTCCACCGTCTCCTCATCAAAAGGAGTGTGAAATTTAGTTGGAACTATCTTGTCCAAAGTTTCACCAAGATCATAACTCGGCCATAACGATATGACCGTTGGTTCTTTTATAACATCACTGAATAATTTCAAAAATTTATCAGTAGTTATCAATTCACTTCTCGGTGTTAGTCCATTTTCACCCTCAGCAACTTTCAATACTTCATTCTTCATGAATTTCAACAGATCCTCTTCTCTTCTTCTATAACTCTTAGGGTAGTTCTTGATGAACCCATCAGGTCCATATAATTTTAAAGATGGATATCCAGTGATCTTCTCTTTATTACATAAATCACCACTCTCAACGCAATCTACTTGAGCCATCCCAATGCCCAGTCTTAACCCCTCATCATAGAACTTGTACCATGTTGATTCCCAGATTGGAGCAAAATGCTTACAATGTGAACAATAAGGACTGAAAAATTCAACTAAATGGAGTCCAGATGATAACTTTGAAGCAAAATTCTCAGAAGTCAATGGATCAGGGAAACTAGCTTCTTCACAAGTTACAAAATTCAGCAGCAGAAGAACCAAAAGTAGTTTCATCCTGCAGCTGAAATAAAACTTTATTATAGGTGACACGAACGATTTTTTTCCCTTATCATTGTTTTATATGGTGATGTTATCACGAAAATTTCCATTTACGGTAAAAACTCAGGTAATTCATGTAATAACTTATAACTTATATCTCGCTGATCTCAATGCTCTATATTGAAACTCTCTGTGGTTGATATTATTTAAAGTGATGGTATTGAGTTGGGAAGAAAGTATCATCAAAAATCTAAGAGACAATGAACACTGTTGCACGAGTTACTCAAAATCAAGCATGATGATCTCCTCTACAAAAAAACTTGATAATTAGACAATGATGATGACATCTCATTTTTCGCACTCAAAGCCGCACCCTGTTGACGAGCCTGACTACGACCTTTGCCGTCTGAAGTATGAGTTCAGATCGAATGATGTTAGGGCTACCCTACACTACTTGCTAGATCAGCTCCTATTAATTATGTAATGTTCAATCATGATGTGTGTTAGTTGTTTATCTTCGTGTATAAGTATGATAGGAACTAATGATATGGTATCCTGTAGAATGACAAGAACGAATCAGTTGTATATCTCGTAACTGTGAAGTCTACTAAATACAAAGATTATTCTTGAATGCCTGATAGAACTTGATATATCTATAAAATATGAAAATAGGAGACGCAGCTTATCTTATAGTTTTACAGTAAATGTGGACTAACTGGCCTATAATTCACCTCGATGTGTTCGAGGGAACAGTCCTCTCCAATACCGGTTCTGGAAATTTTAGCCTTATAAGTATGACGAGCATTTACGGTAAAAATATAGTGTTCGCTATTGCAAACTTTTGAATATAAACTTTATATAAATATAGTACACTCTCTTTCTCTTTTTATTTTTATTCAGCTTTTTCATAGCTTGCTATTTTCTGATTTTTCTATTTCAGCACTTTTTTCTTTACTTTGCTCACCATTTGTACTAAAATTCCCAAATGAACCATCCAATAAATCAACTGATTCACTTGTAGGCTTTTCCTTATTTGATTCATCATCATCATTATTTCCATTATAATCATCGCCTTCTTCTTTCCCTTCTTGTTCAACATCTTTTGGAGGATTTCCGTTACTTTTTTCTTCAATAACAGCTTCAGATATATTATCTTTGAAATTTGATATAAACCCTCCAAGTTCAGCACACCATCCAATCCATTCATCAACCCAGCATCTGAAAACCCACCAAGCTCCAAAGCCAGCTCCCCCTGCTAATGATATTTCACGTAATGCACTGGTTAGAATAGCAGATGTGCATAGTAGGAATAATCTTGGTGGAATATCAACAAATTCTTTAGGCAGTGACGAAATGTAATTTCCCCAATCGGTTATAACTGTATCAACATCCTTGGTTTCTTTTTTCAAAAGTTGTGGTATATCATCTTGGAGTAATGTAATAGCTTTCTTAAAATTTTCTCCATCACATGGTAATTCCTTGGATGCAATTTGTTCAATGTCAACAAAGTTGATCCAATCATTATACATTAAGTCTCTGTCCAGTTCATTAGATAGAACTTTTGTTGCTGTTTGGGTGGTTTCTGAAACACGAACAAGTCTTGAGATTAATTGGGAAAATTGTTTAGCAAGTTTCAGTTTTCCTATATACAATTCTGTTGGCATTGATTGAATTGATGTTGAGACCTTTTCAGTATAATTTTCAGCAACCTGTTTTAGTTGTTGTAAAACATGAGATGGAATATCTTGCAATGCTAACTTGGCCAACATCTTGATAATTCCTTTATACATAACACTATCGGAGGCTATGACCCATGGTAATGTTTGAGGAGACGTGTAAAGTTTGAAAACAGGAGAGGTCAAAGAGGTATGGAAAGTCGCAACCAAATTGAACAATTTCTTCAATTGCATATATCTCAATGATTCAAAAACTGAGTTACAATGTGATCTGTAAAGACCATATAAAGTATCAGCAATATCCAGATCTGTAGATGGTGGTAAATATGGTTTTATGTCAGGCAATGACAATGGTTTTCCTGCTTCAGCACCACTATCAATGATATCTAATAACTCTGGAACGAATCTCAATTCTGCGACAGAATGAGTTTTATTCAATAATAAAATGTTATTATTTGAAGGGATATGAGAGTTGGAAACTAATGGAGTTGACACTTGAGAGTTGAAGGAAGCAGGGCTTTGGGCTCCACCATAAGGAGTTCCAGGTAAAAATGAGGAATCATAATTAGGGTTATGAAGGGGTGTGTTACCACTTGATGTGATTGGGGTCATAGAATCATCGTCACCAATTAATTTCAAACCACAGTAATGGTATTTAGATTGACCTCTCATACCTAGACGGCGCGTAGTCAGATGTGGATATAATATTCTGACAAGCTTACCAAAAGAGGCTGGGGATAAAGGTTTCAAGCCACTATCTGCACAAAGACCAACATAACGAGCATAGATTCTGTTTCTTGGAACAACGGCGCTAGAAGAAGTATCACAAGATCTTAAAAGCCAAGTCATTGCAAATACTTGTTTCTGTCTCTCTTTGACATTCTCAGACTTTGAGGATTTCGGTGGTTTCTTAGCGCTCGAATTTGCGGAAGGTGGCCTAGTTTCTAGTTCGCGGACATCTGCAGCCAATTCTTCTAACGGAGTGTCAAGGGCTTGGTGAGCCAAAGTTTTCAATTCTTGATCACCTTCATCACCAGGAGCAGAATGGTCTGATCTTCTTTGTTTCTTTCTTTGAGATTCAGGAGTTCCTGAAGGTGTGCCATGTTTCTTGGAGTTTGCTCCACTTGATGTGGCAGAGGCTGGCAATCTTGGAGCAGGCATGTTCCTCTGAGGTGTTTGGAACTGATTAGATGAGGAGCTTGTTTCAAGTTTTGAGTTATCCAGCTGATTTTTTGAAGGAGATGGATGTATCTGATGTTGGGCTTGCAATGGTAGAGGTACTGGCAATGAACTGTGATTCAGTTGTTGAGACAATGGAGGAGCAGAAGAGGGAGTCATTGGTAGTTGTATATTCTGATGTTGTTGAGGGTAAAAATTGGCCTGTGGATAAATTGGCTGTTGCTGGTAAGGCACTTGTTGAAAAGATCCAGAATTTGGATACTGGTGTTGGACAAGTAAGGGAACTTGAGCTGACTGTTGAAAGGAGTTACCACTGTTGCCATTGAGACCTTTCTTCTGGGTACCCAGCTTCTGAGCATTGCCTTCGGCAGGCAATTCAGACATTCTTTCAGATGGTAGTTCTCTAAACCTCAGGAGTTCAGCAAGCGCTGTTTAAAGCACGATTCAAGTGAGGGCGCTTTTTCTTGTTGATTAGGGGAGAAGCGTTTGCAAAACAGCGGCAAAAAAGCAATCAAAAATGGGGGAAATGACCGCTGAGTGAGTGAAACTGTTGAGCGTCTAATTTCTTTGAATAACCGCTTTTTTCCACTTGCAAAAACGAATTTTGTTCTCTTACTTATTCCAACTCGTTGGTGTATTTTTTTTTTTGTGTGTCTTTTTTGTGTGTTTTTTTTTGGTGTAAATTTTTTAGCCCACTTGTTGTGCGAACCGGAACTCTCAGTGTAAACAATTTGATTCTTAGTACGAATCGTGCTAGTTTTGGTTTTGATGTGTTAGGTCGTGTGTGTCCGGGGAATTTCTCACAGTCTCGTGATGTCTTTTATTTCTTTTACTATGTCTCGAGGTTGATCAACTGAGCCACTTTGTTAAAATTAATTTCACCGTTGCCTTGGAGATAATCAACCATTTTTTTAACTTTCATGAAAAGATCATTTTCTGGTTCTCATTATGTAATCAATGTCCTGCTTATGTAATACATTATGTAATTAAAACTCATCGGTTAGTGCACGTCTCAGAAAATTTTTTATAAAGTGCTACATACTTTCAAATAAGAGATACTTATAAAACACACAGAACACAAGTACTCAAAGATGGTTGAACTAAACTCTAACCCTGAGATCCTGCTAAAGAAGAGAAAAAATGCTGATAGACTTAGACTCGAGAAGCAAGAAGCTGTCTTGAAAAGACAAGAGGAGCAAAAAAGAAAGAAAACCCAGAGAAAGAATAAATTCATAAGAGCTGAAACTTTAGTAGTTAAGAATTTAGCCACTAAAAGAGAGCAAGAGAGAATAAAAAGAGTTTCTAAAGCTGACAAAATATCCAATGATTCTTCCAACTCTTATATCCAGAAGATTTCACAGGATGGTTCAAAGACTAAAGTGATCTATTCAGGTGAACCAACTCTTTATTTCATAGTCAGAGTCAAAGGACCACAAGGTGTCTCCATCCCTTCAAAAGCACAAAAAGTCTTGAACCTATTGAGATTAACAAAGATTAACACCGGTGTCTTCATCAAATTGACCCAAGTTACCTATCCTTTATTAAAATTGATTACTCCATATACCGTTATTGGTAAACCATCTTTACAGTCTGTGAGACAACTAATTCAAAAAAGAGCAACGATAACTATTAAAGACGATGCAGATCAACTCAAGACCATCAAACTAAATGATAACACCATTGTGGAAGACAAACTAGGAGATGATGGTATCATCTGTATTGAAGATATTATTCATGAAATTGCATCATTAGGTGAAAATTTTAAAAAGGCAACCTATTTCCTAGATCCCTTCAAACTGAACTCAGATATTGTTGGTTATGGTCCTTTGGCTAAGTTAAAGAAATTAGAGAAGCAAGAAGCTCAAAAAAATACAAAATATTCAAACGCTGGTACTGCTCCAATATTGGAGATTGATATTGATGATTTTATTGCTCAGCAAAATTGAGTGTTTATGTATATTTTTAATCTTAAGCTAAAATCTTTTTGACAGCTTCTGCAATAGCATTACCAACTTCTTGGGTTGAATTAGTACCACGTAGATCACCAGTTCTGATACCACTATCTAAAACTTGCTTAACAGCTTTTTCAATAGCGACACCTTCTTCAAATAAGTCTAATGATAATTTCAACATAAGTGCAGCTGACAAGATGGTAGCAACTGGATTAACTTTGTTGGCCTCAAGATCTGGTGCAGAACCATGACATGGCTCATAGAGACCAAAAGCTTTATTGGTATCTGGTAAAGAAGCTAATGAAGCTGATGGAAGCAAACCAAGAGAACCTGGGATGACAGAAGCTTCATCAGAAATAATATCACCAAACATATTTGAAGTGATGACAATACCGTTTAATGTTGTTGGAGCTTTGATCAAGATCATAGCAGCCGAATCAATCAATTGATGTTGAACTTTCAATTGAGGGAATTCATTGTCAATTGTTTCCTGCACTGTTTTTCTCCAAAGTCTTGAGGATGCTAACACATTAGCCTTGTCAAGAGACCAAATAGGTAGTGGTGGGTTGTGTTGTAAGGATAAGAAAGCGGCCATTCTGGTGATTCTTTGAACTTCTGGAACTGAGTATGTTTCGGTATCAGAAGCAACACCTGATCCATCATCTTCTTTTCTTTCCCCGAAATAAATACCACCAACCAATTCTCTAACAACAGTAAAATCTGTACCTCTAGCGTATTCAGCTTTGATTGGGGATAAGTCCAACAAAGAATCAGAAGCAAAGTTACATGGTCTTAGGTTTGCATACAAGTTCAATTCTTTTCTAATCTTTAATAGACCTTGTTCCGGTCTAACTGCACCGGTACCCCATTTTGGACCACCAACAGCACCTAGTAGCACTGCGTCTGCTTTCTTAGAGGCTTCCAAAGCTTCATCTGGTAATGGGACACCAGTGGCATCAATAGCAGCACCACCGATTAAATGGTGTTCAAAATTGAATTTGATTGTTGGACGAACCTCTTCAATCGCTTTCAAAACTTTGATAGCTTCATTTGTGACTTCGGCTCCGACATGATCACCAGGCAAAACGACGATATTCTTGGACATTTCAATTGATTTAGAGTATAAGGTGATTTAAAGTGTATAATTTCGTGGAGAGCTTTTTTTTTTTGGACGCTACAATTTAATTCCAATGATTATGATATACCGGTATCGGCTCATGAAAAAACTTCCTTTCCAAAAATTACGTAATACAGCCGGTAACGGTGCCTACACTTTCCCCATGAATTTGTACATACAATTGAAAAACCATATACAGAAACTTAATGACCAGACCATTCGATGGAGTTCAAGTCGATACCTTCCTTGACCATTTCCCATAGAGGACTCAACTCTCTCAAGAATTCAACACGTTCATTGATTGCCTTGATCACGTAATCAATCTCCTCTTCAGTAGTAAATCTACCAATACCAAATCTGATTGAAGAATGTGCCAATGCATCGTCTGCCCCTAGAGCATGTAAAACATAAGAAGGTTCTAAAGAAGCAGAAGTACAAGCAGAACCTGAACTTAGTGCAATATCTTTCAAAGCCATCAATAGGGATTCACCTTCAACATAAGCAAATGACACATTAACACAACCAGCATATCTATGTTCCTTTGAGCCATTAAGTTGAGTATGCTCCATTGAAAGTAAGCCATTTAGTAACTTTTGTGAAAGTTTCTTAATGTGTTTTTGATCATACTCCATATCTTCATTGATAATTCTAGCTGCTTCACCGAATCCACATACTAAAGATGGAGCTAAGGTACCTGATCTTAAACCACGTTCTTGACCACCACCAGTGATAATTGGATCGATTCTAACTCTTGGTCTTCTTCTCACATAAAGAGCACCACACCCTTTAGGACCATATATTTTATGCGATGATATTGACATCAAATCAATGTTCATAGTGTTAACATCAATTGGAATCTTACCAACGGCTTGAGCACAATCTGAATGGAAAAACACTTTATGTTTACGACAAATCTTACCAATCTCTTCCACTGGTTGAATGACACCTATTTCGTTGTTAACAGCCATAATTGAAACTAGAACTGTGTCCTTACGTATAGATTTCTCCAAATCTTCTAAATCAATAAGTCCATCCTCGTTAACTGAAAGATATGTGACTTCAAATCCTTCATCTTGTAAATGTCTAGCTGAATCCAAAATACATTTATGTTCTGTTTTTGACGTTATAATATGCTTTTTGGTTTTGTTATAGAATCTTGGAACACCTTTAATTGCCATATTATTTGATTCAGTAGCTCCACTAGTGAATATAATTTCTTTAGGATCGGCCCCGATAAGATCAGCAATATGTTTTCTAGAGACTTCAATCTCTTTATCGGTCTCCCAGCCATAGCTATGGGTATTTGAGTGTGGGTTACCATAGAGTCCTGTGTAAAACTGAAGCATCTTATCAACAACTCTTGGATCTGTTGGCGTAGTGGCTTGCATATCCAAATATATAGGTCTCGTACCGTTCAGTTCATTGGTTTGGAATGCATTCTTGATCAGATCAGAACCAGCGTTCTCATTCAGAGCATGAGTTGTAGCATTTGAGACTTGAGAACTATTCAAAAATCTTTTCTGTGTGAACAGTTTGGTATGTCTGAATAATCTTAATGACTTCATAATTACTAATAGGAAAGAGATATGAAAATAAGTGATAAAATATGAAGTAGGCTTTCTGATATATTTCTTTTTTTGGCTGCTTGGCGTATAAATAACCTCCAAAACTGAATCAATAAATCAAAATACTCTTCAAATAACTTTTTAAAAGTAGTCTTTTTCAATCACTATCTTAATTAATTTAATTAGAATGAAATGTTTCCTTCTTTATTTTTTTTACGCCGTCACAAATTGTTTTTTTAATTAAAATAAAGTAAAATCAAAGTTACCCGCTTTAAATCCAAAAAGGGAAATTTCGGTGAGTCTCGGACTTAAATATTTGAATCTTCAATGGGTTAAAATACTCTTTATAAAATTAAAACAAGTTTGAAAAATTGTCAATACAAAAAAAACTTCACTACTTCTTAACAAAGTCAATGACAAGTGACTTTATAGTCTCACTGCTGAGCGGTGCTGCTGCTGGAACATCTACGGATCTCACGTTCTTCCCAATTGACACTTTGAAAACAAGGCTTCAGGCAAAAGGTGGTTTTTTCGCTAATGGAGGTTATAAAGGTATATATCGAGGTTTAGGATCTGCTGTTGTGGCCTCGGCTCCTTCTGCCTCACTGTTCTTTGTGACGTATGATACATCCAAGGCTCAGCTGAAGCCGATACTTGCTAATTGGTTCAAAAACGAATCCGTCTCAACAACATTGACTCATATGATATCTGCTTCATTCGGTGAGATAGCAGCTTGTCTAGTCCGAGTTCCTGCAGAAGTGATCAAACAAAGAACACAAACTACAAAAGGTGCTTCTTCGTGGAACACATTCAAAACAATACTGCTCAATAAAAATAACGAAGGTTTAATCAAAAGTTTTTATAGAGGTTGGGGAACTACAATACTTAGAGAGATCCCATTTACCACGATACAGTTCCCTCTTTATGAATGGCTGAAGAAAAAATGGTCTTCGACACAAGGCAAACAGGTCAATCCATTACAAGGCGCCCTATGCGGTTCAATTGCTGGTGGTATCGCTGCTGCTTTAACTACACCTTTAGATTTATTGAAAACCAGAATCATGCTTAATGAGAAAAGAGTTGGTGCTATATATTTGGCCAAAACCATCTTAAGGGAAGAGGGTTTCAAAGTGTTCTGGTCAGGTGTGGGACCAAGAACTATGTGGATCAGTGCTGGTGGTGCAATATTTTTAGGGGTTTATGAAAGTGTAAGTAGTATTTTGAGGTCAGTTTGATAATCTCATCTTGGTATAACGAATATTTTCTTGCCAACCTTCTTTTTCTTTGCATATTTCATGATAAAGTTTTCAAATTTAGCATTTTTAACGTTATACTCTCTAATGAAAGGTATCATTTCTTCCAATTCCCAAGTGGACTGTAGGCTGAATAGCTTTTTCAATCTGTTATTTATCTCTTTTGGTAAATCATCTTTTGAAATGTATTGTAGTCTTCCTAAAATTGGTGTGATGCATGAACCATTCAAAATTGATAATTCTATAGGACATTCAAAGAATGGAGGGATTTCAGACTTCCACTTGATTAGAAATTCATCTGTTGAAATTGGTCTTGTTCGTGCGTACTTTCTCAATGAATGAACTCCATACCATTGTGATATTTTTTTCCTATCGAGCTTGAAAGGTTCATTATTATCAGCAGTAAATTTCCGTAAAACGGTCTCTGTGATATCAATTGACAAATTTGTCTCACTATCAACACTATTATAGGTCTCTATTAATGATAATTCATCGTAATCCAACTCAGCAGCCGCTATTGACAGAATTAATATTTGTAAAACTTCTGTGATGAAATCGTCAGATAAAATAACTGCAATGTCATTCAATGAAGATCCATTCATACCAAACCACAATTGATCAAACTCAGCTCTCGAAATAGGCGATATATCCCGTAGTTCATCCACTGTCAAGTTCCTAGCTCCATCTGTGAGGTCGTTTCCGTCATAAATAGGTATACCATCAGTAACGATGTTACCACCAACACGATGCGCCTCAAAAACGTTAGACAAGGAAGTGTATACATGTAAATTATCCTCTTCTGTTTTCTGAGCAACCAAAACACTGTTTGAATGGTTTCTCTGTCGTATTTGGAAAGTCTTATCATCTGAACACAGTACTATCTCTGATTCATCAGTAGGCGCCTTGATAGACAACGACTGTTTTCCCGACTCGATTATCGAAAGAAGCTCGGGAGTCAGTTCGAGAAGCTTAAAGGACTTGTCCAGGCATAGGTTTGACAACACATTGAACTTCACCATCGTTGTCATTGGCAGCAACTTGGAGGTCTGCTTCTGAACTCTGAAGTAGTGTATTTAATGTCTCTTCACATCATGCGTGTCTTTTAGAATAATATTATGTAATCAATAAATCAAAAAAATTCAAGTTTCCATGGCAACATTAAATGTAAATAAAACGAAAAAAAAACCAAAACAAACAATACAAACTTTATAAAATGCACCGAAAACTGACTGCAAACGATGAATTCGAGAATCACCTCGAGCAGATATGAAGAAAACTTTGAGAAGATGCACAGCTCATTTTCTTTGGACAAAAAATTATCTGAACCCAAGCTGAATGTGATCAAATTGACCAACAATCTATACTCAAAGGTAAACAATAATCATAAAAGTAAACAGCAATGGCTTGACGTATTCAAGAGTGCAGCCTTCTTTCAAGGATTCGATCCAATACTGAAACATCTCATTATAATGGTTTATGAGGATGTGGACTCTGGTAAGATCAGTACGGTATTATTTTCAATATTGGGCGATTTTGTTTACAATGCCTTGACTATTGATCATACATCGAGGTTTTTTGCTGCATGTGAGAACCTGGTCGTCAAGCATCGTGAGTCAAATGTTAGAAGAAGTATTGCTATAACACTTCTGAAGACCTATTCCAATATCGATCAAGTTCATTTACAGAAAATCTTGATTAATGATAGTAAATTAGAGTGGGACGAAACTATTGCAGGTGAAATAGCTTCAAGTATGAAATTAATAACAGCAAGGACACCGCAAGATATTGGGGAACAGCTGATAAATTCGGGGTTTTTGCAGCCACATTATGTCAACTCTACTCTATTGGATGTCATTTATGATGATAAGCCAGATGTCACTGAGGATAATAATAGATTAGTTTTCCAACTAGGCAAACAACTAGAAAATTTATTTGACCCATTAACAGAATATTCACCAGAATCTACAGACAAACTTTACGCTCCTCCTCAAGTCCTGACTTTATCAAATGATGACCAATTGGTTAAGATAATATGTAACGAGTTGATTCAATTGCAAGAAAGTATAACGACACAGCTAGTGAAGTTCCTAAACGAGGTTGTGGTACCATTCAGAATGAAAAGTCTCACACAGGATGATGACTTTATATCAGCTACCCAAGTTAATCAGGTTTTTCCTCCAACTGTTGATGAAATTACGAGAATAAACTGTATTTTTTTGGAAGCTTTAACTGCTGCTGCACCATTCGGCAGCTTTGAGGTCGTCAAAGCTTGCGGTCATACTATCCCATATTTTTATAAAGCAAATATGAGACATGAATCAGCTATCAGAAGTTTTTCAGGCTCATTAAAGAAATTCTTGCAAGACTATGGAGATCAATTGCCCAATTATACTGAAAGAACAATTGAGTCAATAATGAAGACGCCTATAAATTTGGCAAAAGTCAAAATGATTTTGGAAAGATTAATAAACACAAAGAATTGGGATGAATCTCAACGCCCACAAATTGACCATTTCTTCAAAATCATTTGTGATACAATTGATTCTTTTGGTAAAGATGATTTAAAACCATACAACAGAAGAGTTTTCACACCATCTGGTAAAATACTGACCGAGATTTGTGATAATTGGCCATCAGTATTATCTTACGGTTGGCTGAATAGGAAAGTGGTCTCTGTATTTGATACTGTTGATAAATCTGATAATGATAAACCTGGTGTTATTATACTTTTCAGTGACTATGTCGTTTTCGCCAATGTTGATGTTGACGAAATAAATCCTGCCGAACATGATCTGTTTAAACCTCAAGTATCAAATATCCTGATGAATTCACTGATCAATGAAAATCCAATCAAGAATATTCCACCGCTCAAAGTTATCTCATGGACAAGTCTATCGAATTTAGAGGTCACTTCTTTTGATGAGAACTCTGTTAGAATTGTACTAAAGGATGAAGACGGTAGGCCGTTCAATTTTTCATTGGATGATAGTGATAAGTTTTTACACATTCTCAATAAGACCAAGATCTTAAGCAAGACCTCACCCTTTCATTTATTTAAAAATGAGAACTTTGGACTCACCATATATTCAACAGCTCACGAAAGAGAAAGCTACTCACGAGAAACCACACGATCTTCTATAGCGTTTTTCCTGAACATTAATTTATCTATCTTGCTTTTAAAGCAATACGGGTTATTTGCTGGTATTTCAAGTAAATTTATAGAAGATGGAATGATCAGCGTGAGCATCTTAACAATAACTGGTGAAAGATCAAATCATACGATTAATACCTCTGAACTATCCAGTTTTTTATCAGAAGAAATATCAGCATTAGAAACTCAAAGGTTTTCTATACATTATCCAGAGTTGCTCAGAATCTCAACCAATGCTAATGGACACATCATTAGAGGCATTATAAATCAACAACCAAAGAAACCTAACACTCGAGTCAGTTCAAGTAATAAACCTTTACCGGAAATAAGGCAGGGCACTTCCTCAGATAATCCAGCAAATGCGAAGAAGCCAAAGAGATCCATATTTCATAAAATCTCAAGAGCCTTCAACAAAAAGGATACAAAACCTAAATTAGAATCTAAGAATTCGTTTACGGAATTTATCAGCAAAGTCAGGTCAAGGTCATCAACCAAAGGAAGTTACTCCTCAAATCAAAAGTCATTGGAGAAGGAAAAGAAAGATATTTCGAAGGAAAGCACACCAGAACAGCCAATATTTGATGAAAATGTTCAAGAACTATCGAGTTTTGACGACTCAAAAACCTTTGAGAGCTTAATGATCCCAATTTTCCCCGATGAGCTAGAAAAGGAATCTAACACTAAGATATTGGAAAGTTATCCATCTTTCAATAGCAATCAGGTTCCAATTCCATCTATGGAGAAAGCTCTGGCGGTCCCAAAAATTCCACAGCAATTAACATTACCTACTTCCAATTCCATTGAAGATGAATTTAAATCATCGCTGTTGAAAGTCACTGTTTCTTCGTCGGATCACAAAGAAGATGTTTATTTCACTCCAAAAAGTTTTACGAACCAAGATACGTTGGGTGATGCACTACGTTACGAGGTTAATGATTCACCAGTGAAACGAGACGATAATGAATTTCTATCATATGAAGCTGATATTGAGTCAATCAAAACATCCAGTTTTAAATCATGTCTTAGTGAAGACCATTGGAATCTAGCTGATTTAAGTTTTGCTGATGATAATTCCAAGTTTGTCAACGATGATTCATTCAAATATTTAGCTGGTGTATTGAATGGGAACCTAGATGTGGGACAATTTCAAAAATCAGACTCTTACAGGCCATTGCCAAGATCTTATTCATCAATTCAATATCTTGCTTCTTATATTGATAATGATGCTTTAATCACAGAGCTCCGGGATATTCCTGAATGACAAAAAAGACATATAAATAAAATCAACATCATGAAAACGTCACTGTTTTTGGATCTAATGGTACACCGTCTGGTCCGATATTATTTTCTGATAATTTACTCTTTGTATATACCAATCTCGCTTCATCAAATGTCAGATTTTGTGATTTCATTATCTTAAAGATCTTCTCTTTTGCAAATTTATCCAATCCTTTCCTTGTATCGTCACTGTTATTCAATTCCAGGTCAAATTGCTCTGAAGTTAGCCCATTCTCAATATCGTCTTGAAATGACGGAACTGTGTATCCATTTAAGCGCCTTCTGCTTAAAAATGCCCGGAATCTCGGTACCCATTGCGTACGCAAATGGACCAACGCTATAATAGAAAGCAAAAGGATTATTGAGAGTGCAAGATTTACGTGTTTGGACATTTTTATTTTCTGTTGTCTAATTCAACAATATGTGATTGTTTTTTTTTGTTTTTTTTTGTGTTTTTTTCTTTTTAATAAATAGATAGAATCTTACATAACTTTTTTTTTTTTAATTAATAAAACACATTTATTAGTTTCTTTGGGCAAATGATATTTTCAATGGTCTTTCACCGTATTCGTAACTATCAAGTCTTTGCACTGCGCCTTCTGCAGATTCGTCCGATTCAAACTGTACCACAGCTTTTCCTGATGGTCTGTCGTCCTTGCCATAGATAATCTCAGCTCTTGCAACACGGCCAATTGTTTCAAATAGATCGTTCAAATCCTCATTAGTGGTAGCAAATGGAAGATTATCCACGAAGATAGTGTCATTCTTGGTACCTCCGCCAATTATATTTGTTGTGAAATCACTGTTTTTAGAAGAAGGCTCAGCTACAATTACATCGGCTTCAACAGCTTTTTCAATACCTGGACCATTGTTCTTACCTTCACGAACGTCAATAGTTCTTCCCTCAATTGTGAACCCATGGAACTTGTCAATAGCTAATTGAACAGCTTCTGGGGAATCAAAGGCCACAGTACCAAATCCTCTTGATCTTCCATCATAATCAAGTCTCACATCAGCACGGGTAATTGTACCGGCTTCTCTGAATATATCTTTTAATGCTTGCCAAGTGACACTGAAAGGTAGATTACCAACAAATACTTCATACAGAGGACCAGTTCTAGGTGGTCTATCTTCTCTTCTTGAAGAGAACCTGTCATCTCTTCTAGTGTCTCTTCTGTCATCCCTTCTACCACCTCTGTCATATCTGTCATATCTATCTCCTCCATATCTGTCTCCTCCATATCTGTCACCACCGTATCTATCTCTACCATAGTCCCTTCTATCGTCTCTTCTGTCATCTCTTCCATATCCCCTATCGTCATATCTGGATCCTCTGCTATCTCTTCCATAGCCTCTGGTGCCTTTGTCTTCTGGTGGTGGGTTGTCTTGTCTGACAAATATTTCACGTTCCATAAATTGGGAATGATCAAAATCTTGAATTGCTCTTCTCACATCATCTTTAGAAGCAAACTCCACTGTTGCCATACCCCTATGACGGCCTTGTTGAGTTACAATATCGGCACGCAGAACAGTACCGGCTTTACTGAAATAATCTTTCAAATGGCTACTTTCACAATCATATGGAATATTACCAACAAAGATACTGTTCGAGTAGTTTCTGTCTGATTTTGTGGATCTTTCAGAGCCAAAGTCTCTGGTATCACGTGGTGGTGGTCTTGAATCTCTGTACCCACCTCTTCTATCTCTGAAGCTGTCACCTCCATATCTTCTTGGTGATCTGTCTCTGCGTTCAGGACGTTCTCTTCTTGGGGAGGCATCACGGTCACGAGAGTCCTTCAGAACGGTGTTAGTCTCACAAACTCGGCAATTAGTACAGACAAATACTTACATAGCCACTGTCGATATCCATCGCTTCTGACATGTTGAAAAAGGTTATAGAATGCGTTGTTAAAGGTTTGCTTTGTTTACCTTTGCCAAAAGGCCAATTTTTTTTCCAATTCCTCGAGAATCACAGTTTAAAGTTACCCTACATATTATATAATCACTAGAACTTAACAATATAATAGAGAATAGAGAATAGAGACTATTTGGATGTTCTTATTTAGCATTCTGAGGGTAAGGGATAACAAGTCTTCTGAGTACCTCTGTTTCCTTGCCCTCTTCCTCCTCACCTTCAAATTTAAGCCGGCAGCGACCGTCCCTCTTGGTACCCGTCACTTCAGCTGGGTAAAATGTAGTTGTTTCTGGATATCTTGCTAGGACTCTTGTTCCTGCTCTATAATTGACATAATCTCTCACTTCTTCTTCTGTCGGTATTGGTATAACGTCTTTGGATGTTGCCTTATAAGTCTTTCCGGGGTTGTTGTTCTCGTCAGGTTCTGGGTCACGCACTTCGAACTTCGTCCCATCAGCACTGATCTTGATCACCTCACACTGAATCCATTCGTCTTCCATTCCCTTTTGTCTTAGTCTGAATGCAACTTCTGAGTTTAGATGAATAATATCGCTGTTGTATGCACTGACCCAATGGCTCTTACCAACTTTATTCTTGTTCTCCGCCTGCTTCCGCTTGCTCTCTGCACTTATCACATCCGCCAGGTTTGTTATTATACCGTCCAGCACTCTCCTGCTCTTCTCGACGTTTTCTTTATGTTTCTTTAGTTCATCCAATGCTTCATTCAGTTGGATATCAGACAACCCATCGATTTTGGCACGGTTAAAACTCTTGAGCTCATCAAAATTAAGCTCCTCATTACTGTTAAACACATCTTGCAAAGAAGACACTACAATATCCCATTCGCCGTTCATTCTGCGTGCTCTTTACCGGACATATTGTTGTATTTATGTCCTCATCATTTTTATTATTCATTTACCTGTAAACATTAAATCATTACCCGGACTTTCAATTATAGTCACGTGCTCTTTGTTCTGAAAATGGCCAAAAAAAATTAATGTTGAGTGCTTCAATGCGCTTGTTGTACAGTAAAAGACCCGTTAACATGACCTTTTTCAGTATCTGTCGGTCACTCTTGCAGAGACATGGGCCTACTGTTCAGGTTCGTACTGCTACGAAAAAAGTCGCCGGTTCTAAGACCAGTATGAGAGATTCTGCCGGTCGTCGTTTAGGTGCCAAAGCAGCTGAAAATGAACCAGTTAAAACAGGTCAGATCCTCATGAGACAACGTGGTACAAGATTCTACCCGGGTGAGAATGCGGATATTGGTAGAGATCACACTATCTATGCCTCTGAGCCTGGTTATGTTCGTTTTTATTTAGATCCCTTTCATCCAAAGAGAAAGTTCATAGGTGTTGCATTACGTCCTGAGCTTAGACTGCCAACACCACATTTTGAGCCAAGAGTAAGAAGACTGGGCTATGAACCGATTGAAGACCCTGTTAAAGCTGAATTTGAAGAGGCCAACTTAAGCCGTAAAGATCATTTGGCCAAACCCCAAATCTTAAATGATTTGAAACTAAGACAAGAGAAAAGAGCCGCTAAATTGGAATTGTATAAGACACAACTCGGACTCTTACAGTTGGAAGGCGTGGACTTAGACATTGCTGCAGAAAGGCTTTTATCTGTTGCTGCTCAAGTGAAAAATGGTATCAAACTGGTCGATGCTGAAGCAACAACTACTTTTATTCACTTACAAAACTTGAAGCTTCAGTATCAAAACAGTGCTATTTCTAAAGAATCATACGATTCACTAAAATCAAGCTATCTCCAACTAAGTGGGAAACTGTCGGCCAAGGTATCTTTTGATAACAAGCAAAATTTGATAAAATATATTTCAGAAGAAGAAAGACTCGCTCAAGTAAATCTATTAAAACAAGAAGCAGAATCACTGAAAAACAGGGATGCCATTGCTAAATTAATATTTGGATCAATACACTTGAATTCGAAGGAAAGAAAAGCTTTCATTTCGAAATATCTAAAGACACTGCTACCAGAACCAATTGGTGTTGGTAGCTTGAAAGACAAGAAGGCTAAAGTTTACAAACGTTGGAACTACTTGAAACAGAAAGTCGATGTCATTCCAAGAACTAAAGAGGCATTCTTATAGACCATGTATATATTCACCTTTAAAACGTATTTATGCCTTTGAGTTATCTTTCCACGACTCAGCTCCATCTGCGTACTTCTCAAGTTTCCATATCTCAGCTCTCTCTTTGAGTCTCTCCAGAATCCACATCGCTGCTTCCCAGCCTTCTTTCCTATGGGTACTACTTAAACATACCAATACACTTTCTTCTTTTACTGCAACATCTCCGAGTCGATGACACAGATAAATCTTATGTATAAACTCGTCTTTGGCTTCATTTTGAAACTGTTTCTTAGCACTTTTGGCAATATCAAGCATAGTCTTCACTGCCAACTTCTCATGGGCTTCATAACTTAATTTGACAACAGTACTACCTTCGAAACTATCTCTAGTTGTGCCGGCAAACAGAATCGTGGCACCAGCAGATTCGCTCTTGACGAACTCTGTTGCCTCAGAAATGTCTAGTTTTTCATGCGTCAAAAACACTCTGATGTCGTCCATTGGCGAAAGATTGTTAATAATTTGTTAATTGTTATGTTGATAAATTGTTCCGATATAAAGAAACTTCATGAAATGTCACGAATGTGGAATTCTCACATCCAGCAGCTGACAAAGGACCTATCGCGGATCGCACCGAGGTTTGAGTTGGAGACTGGCCAAATCGATGTTATCTACACACCAGCTGTTTTCTACCAGACGCTCAAGAAGAAGATTGAATCAGCCCAAAATCGAGTCTTTTTATCCTCATTGTACATTGGAAAAGGGCAAGATGAACTGATTGGCTGTGTCTCTCAGGCGTTGACCAATAATCCTAAGCTGAAAGTCTACATTTTGACAGATGCTTTGAGAGGAACAAGAGAAGCACCATCCAAGTCATCAGCGTCGTTGTTGGCTCAGTTGTTGGTAAATCATGGTGACAGAGTGGATATTAGAATGTATCATACGCCCCACTTGAAAGGTTTTGCCAAAAAACTTGTTCCCAAAAGGTTCAACGAAGCATTTGGACTACAACATATGAAGATATATGGATTTGATGATGAGCTCATCTTGTCTGGTGCTAATTTATCCAATGATTACTTTACTAATAGACAAGATCGTTATTACCTTTTCAAATCCAAAGACTTGAGCGATTACTATTTCAAAATTCAACAGACTATTGGATTGATGAGCTACAAACTGAAACATTCGACGAATAATTCAAACTTCGAACTGATTTGGCCTAAGGATAATATCAACCACAAAGATTTCATTAGTCAATCTTCTAGAATATTAACAGAATTACTAAACTATAGACCAACAACTTCAGCTATCAAGGGCAATGTTAAAACTTTGGTATATCCAATATCTCAATTCACTCCCTTGCTTAAAAACGATGTTTCAACTGAAAAACCAGCAGTTTTGAAAATATTACAATATATCAATCTAGAGTCTATAAAGTGGACATTTACTGCTGGTTATTTCAATATGCTCCCACAAATTAAAGATTCATTAGTTTCTTCTAACTCAAAAGGTGAAGTTATCACTGCTTCTCCTCTAGCTAATGGATTCTATAAATCTGCTGGGATCTCAGGTGCTTTACCTGATGCTTATCTATATCTTTCGAAACTCTTTTTGAGTGACGTAAACACCAACAACAAACAATCACAGATCTTGCTTAAGGAATGGAGCAATGGCATCATCAATACTCCAGGTGGTTGGTCTTATCATGCTAAAGGGCTATGGGCAACAGCTCCTAACCAAACTAAGCCATCAATTACAGTAATTGGATCCTCAAACTATACCAGAAGAGCGTATAACTATGATTTGGAAAGCAATTGTGTTCTCGTGACTAATGATCCTCTTTTAAAAGATAAAATGCAGGCTGAATTGGATAATCTCTTAACGCATACAAAGCAAGTTCAATTAAAAGACTTTGAAAATGAAGACAGAAAAATCAGCACATTTGTCGTTTGGGCTACAAAATTATTAGGTAAAAGGTTATGATTATTCTAGTCTTTCGATGTCTTTTTGAAACTTCAATGGTTTTAGAATTGTAGGGTCAGATGGGTATATCTTGAATTGATATATCAACAAACTTGTTGATATGACACGAAGCTTTTAAATTTGTTAGTATGAAAGAAATAAAAAAAACATAGAACTGCACATACGAATAAGGAGAGATTGTATTCTCTATTCTGCAATAATTGTTAGTATGTCTTTTCTGTAGGTCAGCTTTATAGAACTTACCAATGGGATATAATGAAAACTCTCTTTTATCAAACATCGATTGAGCAGTAACATAAATGAGGACCCACATTCTAGAGAAACTGAAGCAACTGAGCTCATTCCGGTCGTCATCCCAACCCAATTTGTCATTATTTGTGGTAAATACTTTATTGATCCCATTATTGATCCGATCAAAAAAATATAATCAATGAAATCAATGTAAAAAAATCCGTATTTCCCAATATCAGGATAGTTCATTAATGAGCTGTGGTATATAAATATTCCTATTGTTAGCATGATGGAAATAAAGACTGCCGTTTGTGTTGAAGGTTTCTGGAATTCATGTCTTCCATGTCTTAATCTCAAGGCATTGAAGACTTTGAAGAGGCTTATCAACAAACATATTGCGTAGCTCAATGTCAATATTGGCAGCACCTGTAGTTGTGGATACAAGGGATATCTATTTGAGTACTGGATTCGCAGAATTGGATGCAATTGATAGTTCAATGATGCCATTAGGCAACATATATTTTCAAAGAGTTCATATATCAACTGGTCGATAGATAGCCCGTAAATAGACTTATTCTTCTTAATTTTAGACAGCTGCACAAATACGACAAAGGCCTTCGAATGTCAGTACAAAACCAAAATACTTCCACTCTCTCAACATACTTTGAATGATCCATGAACACTCTCCATCTTATGTATCAACATTATTGGAAGGATGAATCATTACCCGGTGCTCATTTTTATAAAAAAAGCACAACACGTCAATAAAACACACCAACAACATCAACAACATCAACAACATCAACAACAACGGACGAACAAAAGCAATATGGACGACATATCACTTGAAGGCTCAAGCACAAATACAGTTCTTGTCACCTTTCACAGACTCAGTAACACATACAGAAAATACCTTGATCAATCAACTCCACATGTGAAAGAAAGATGGATCGGGTTCGGTGTCTTATTGATAATATTCTTCACTCGCATATTGTTTGCCCAAGGTTGGTATATCATTTGTTATGGTCTAGGAATATATCTTCTAAACCTTTTTCTTGCCTTTCTACAGCCAAAATTTGACCCATCGCTACAACAGGATCTCGAAGATAACACTCTAGAAGCTGGTGAGGCTGGTGATGAGTTTAAACCTTTCATAAGAAGACTTCCTGAGTTCAAATTCTGGTACCGTGCTACCAATGCCACCACTTTGTCTATCTTCTTGACCCTATTCAATTTCACTGATATCCCTGTGTTTTGGCCAATTTTGTTAATTTATTTCATCACATTGTTCTTATTAACTATGAGAAAACAAATTCAGCACATGATTAAATATCGCTACATCCCACTGGACATCGGAAAGAAAAAGTATGGATCCAAATGAATAGAATGTGAAAGAATATAGATATATAACTCAGGTGTAGAATTTTGTATTATTGTGACATCTTGTTTACCTGCGGATTTTATGTTAAATCCGATTCAAAGGATACCGTTACAAGAGTTACCACAAAGTGATCACATATTAGCATAATCAATATTCACGTACATATATAAATACAATATATATATACTGTTACTCTAGGACTAATTGTAATGTAGCTGAAGTATACGTAACTGATGTAACTCTCAATATAGAGAAGCATTGTATTTACATATATTTCTGACTGTAATATCATATATCTATCGTGATGATAACCTCCATTATTTTATAATTATATATATATATAGAGAACCTGTGATATGTACTGGTAGGAAGTGTGAGCTACTAAATTGACTTGGACACCCATCAACAAACGGGAAAATATACAAGAGGTGCAGGCTAATTATAGACGTACACGAATGCCCCTATGCAGTGCCCATAACCACTGCCGTCTACATGATCCGCTGCGATCATATATATTCTACCTTTTAGCTACATTCTAAGCCATGGATGGAACTGAACTACCAATACATATAAGAGGAACCCGCAACTCTTTACCAATGTACAAAGATACATAGAAGGGAACAATTACGCTAGCTGTTAATTCCCAAATTAACACGCATAGAATAATTGATCTTAGCATAAATTTAGAACTACTAAATAAGTCTTTATAATTTTTCTGTTCAGAATATGAAGAGCTGATATATAAATAATATATAATTCAACAACGTCTAGAACCAATATTTAATTTGTAAAATACGATCTAATACCTTTATGAACTTCTATACGGGATATTCGATCTATATTAGATAGTGTTGCTTGGGGATCTGCTTCCTTTGTCCATCAATCATGAGTGTATCTACAAAACTTTATTGTTTTACTACTGTAACACTTGTTAGATTTCCTTTTCAACTTCCCAGAGAACGCAATGATGGAAGTGTTTAGAATCAACTGGGGCACTACCATAGGATAGGATAGATAAGTCTTATTATTCCTATTATTAGAGATATTTAACAATCAAATATAGCTGTTGACTTGTGGTTATGAGCACTTTTCCATATTGTGATGGTCAGTTTTCACTGGTTGTTTTGCGAGCACGTAGTTCTATTCTTTTCCAGTGAGAGTCTATATTGATATACTGTTGGAATGTATAAACTATAAGGATTCGTAGACTACAGTGAATCAACTATCTTTAGCCTACCATTATTTGTAGTTAATTGGTTCAAGTTCCTTTCACATACAGTACATGAAATTTCTAAGTACTTTTAGGTGCTTATATACTTTTAGTTAAATTAATACTTCTAGAATCTCCTGAACATAGACACATTTTTATCACACCACAACTCTGCATTCTAAAATATTGTTACCACAAGATCTATCACGTGCCACATCACGTACATGTTGATATCGTGTTGTGAATATAGGTTACCACTGATATCACAACATTCACGGGGATCTAAAGTCTCGTTGAAGTTACTTAATGAGGAAAGATCATGAAAAATCGCATATTTTTGATTCAAATCACTCTCTATTAGTCTATTCCAGTAACTTGTCCCACTGTTAAATATATCAAATAAGGTTCTTGTAATCTACTAATCCTATTTTTAATAGACATTCAATGTATTTCTTTTTCCTCAATATCTCTAATATATACTTTCAAACTAATGGAAATGATGGGGTTCCTTTTATACTTTTCCTAAGGTCACACTAGTGTTCCAAAACATTCCATAACTATCTATAGAGTATTCTATGACCTTCCACCTTATTATACTTGCATATGATCAAGTGTTCATTGCAACAGATATTACTTATTACTCCTAAGGACTCCGGTTGGCAAACGCCCTACTTCTTCTCCTGCTTCTGTGATTCTGATATTGAACTTTTGTCCCGTCCCTCCAATCCATATCTTGCTTTGACAATTGATGATTCTCATGATTCTCTGGATAATCCTGCTAATGATTTTGATACTGTCCGTCTAGAAAAAGACCCAATTATGCTTCTATCTGCTCCAGATTCAGAGAGGGAAAGAAAAGGTAAGACTAGAAAACTGAAAAAGATTAAAAGATCTTATGTTCCAACAGGTTCGGAACTGGAAATTGGTGGTTCCATTCCAATTATTGAAGAGCCCACAAATGAAGTCTTACCAAACGAATCTGAATCAGAAGAAAAACAACTCAGAATTGAATATACCAAAGCAAACTTAGCAGCATCATGTTTTATGGCTGCAGCTCAATCAATTGATCATATTCCAATTACTTATAGTGAAGCCATGAGTTTGCCAGACAGAAACAGTTGGAAAGAAGCTTTTGATGCAGAATGGGATGCTACTGTTAAGAATGGAACTTTTGAATACTGTGATTTACCTACCACCAGGTAAGAAACCTATTAACTGCAGATGGGTGTGTACTATTAAGGATGGAGGACTTTATAAGGCCAGGTTAGTTGCTAAAGGTTTCAGTCAAGTTGAAGGAATAGATTATAATGAGACTTTTGCACCGGTTATTCGCTATGAGAGTGTGCGTATTCTGCTTGCTGCTGCTGCAGAGAAATCGTTGGAGATTCATCAAATGGATGTCAAAACCGCATTCCTAAATGGTGATTTAGCTGAAACCATTTATATGAAACAACCTGATGGATACAATAAAGTGCCTGGTAAATATTTAAGATTGAAGAAATCGCTCTATGGCCTCAAGCAAGCTCCCTTAGTTTGGAATCAAAACATCAATGACACCCTTGAGGCTATTGGATTCAAAAGGAATCTGGCAGAATTAGGTTTATATCACAAATCAGTTGGTGATAGCTACATTATCTTGGGTTTATATGTTGATGATATTCTTATTGCAAGTAATAATGATCAGCTGTTACGGGAGACAAAGAAACTTCTTTCAAATACTTATAAAATGAAGGATCTTGGAAAGGTTAAGAAGTTTCTGGGTCTAAACATCCAACAAGAATCCGACCATTCAATAAAATTATCACTAAAAGACTTTATTGAGACCATTTGCAACGAGCTAAAAATGAATGAAAGCTCTACTGAAAATATTCCAGCTAGTATTGGTCAAACATTAACAGGACCAGAGGCTGATAAGTCTGGTGAAGCCGATGCTACATTTTATAGATACAGTGGTTGGAAAACTTCTATTTGCTGCTAATGTCGTCAGGTTTGATATTGCTTATATTGTGGGTGTGTTATCGAGAACTCTCCAACAACCAAAGAAGGTCCATTTGAAAGCAGCTAAGAAGGTTTTGAAATATTTGAAAACCACAAAAGACTTCTGTATCCATTACAAGAAAAGTAACAGAATGTTAGAAGGGTTTGCTGATGCTGATTATGCCAATGATATATCCACCAGAAGATCAACCACTGGATTTATTTTTAAACTAGCTGATGGACCAATTAGCTGGAGGTCTAAACTTCAACAGACTGTTGCACTGTCCACAACTGAAGCAGAGTTCATGTCGATTACTGAAGCAGTTAAAGATGGTATTTGGTTATCTCAGGTGCTGAATGAATTGGGAATCGAAACAGATTGTTTCACGGTATGGAATGATAATTAAGAAACTTTAAAACTAGTGAAACATCCTTATTTTCATAACCGAACAAAATATATTGATACTCGCTGCTGTTATGAGATGTTATTATGTTATTGGGAAGCGGATGTTAGGAAAAGTATAAAAGGATCCTTACCCATCATCCGCGTTAGTTGAAAGATTAATAATCCAATACATTTAATATGTCTATTAAGCAATAGGATTAATAGATTACAAGAAGTTCATTGGTGGTTTAAAGAGATATAAATAGTCTAAATGTAAATAAACTAAGGGACTGAGTCACTGAATCATTACGAATCAGTATACTCATTACATTGGGTTCATCTGGGTTCAAAAAAATAAAGGAATTTAAGACTTACAAACATAATTGAGATAACTCTTCTTGTGGAATCCATTAAGCCTAAAGCCTCTCTCTCATGAAAAACGCATGCAAACATTAAAACGTTAAAGGAATGAATGATTACATCAATGAGTGGAGGATCTCAGATTTTTATGTGAGGACAGTCCAGAATCGAGATTGAAAGTAGTATCAGGAAAAGAGAAAGGAAAGTTATTTGTTGTCGGTGTTGGAATTATGTACAGTTTGTCAAGTCGCATGACAAAGTTGTTCCACTAGGTGTGAGGTTGAACGATATGATTATTTGTGAATTACTCTGTAGATCTTGAAGTATATAAAGATGGATAGTCTACCACACTGGTTATCATAAAATAACAAAAAAGAAACGAACTAACAACGACTGATCTTGTCGGCCGGTTCGCTATTTTTGGAGCTTACTGGCCTCTAGTCTGAAGTTCTATCGTTGAGACTGAACGGGGACTTTTGTTTGGTTGGTTTTGTTTCCCAAGGTAATAAAAGGATGGTGCCATTTATGATTATATATGTCTTATTTAAGTTATTTTTATAAATCGCTCATATGCAGCACTGCGAATACACATTATTCCAGTCATGAAATAGATCTAGCTCATATATTGACTTATCAACATCGTTAGTTGGGATGTTAAGTGAACAGGTGGTGTTTCACGTGATCACATAGAAGTAAGGAAGTTATGGAATACTAAAGATAGTTATGGAATGTTATTGGGAAGTGACTTAGGAAAAGTATAAAGGAACCCATCATTCCCGATAGTTTGAGAGTATATATGTTATGTATTAAGGAAAATAAAAATAAGAAATAATTCTAGAACAGGGGAAGTTACCCTTAACTGTGTGATCACAGACATTGAAGCATATGTATCCTAGAAGTATTCAAAGCTGTTTGAAAAGCAGCCTGCAATCATGATAAAAGGTTATAATTCATTGTATTAGTATCAGATTAGTTCTGTAATGATCGAGGGCTTGTAGTACAAGGGAAGCTCTTCAAATAACGTGCCTTTTTAATATACAATCAATACAAAACGGTGAATATTGGAGCTCCTTCATACTCTCTGCTTCCTATGAGCAACTCTAGGGTCCGCTATTTCTAGTGCTAATCTGGGCTTGCGTCGGCAATCGGTCAATAACTAGTTGGAAATATATCTTTCTCAATACAAGTTCAGGATAATGTGCTTTAATGAAGGTATCCTTCTGTCTTTTAAGAGATGCCAGTCGGCAATAACGACATGTTGTGGGGCTTTGTAACATGAAAGTGACTTACTGGGTAGCCGCATGTCTTTTAAGTGAGCTGGTGATATGTTAAAAACATGGATCGTTTCACTAATATTAAACTTGCCCATACTTAATGGAAATCACAGATGTTTTCTTTATTTGATACATTTGTCTTATTTTTTTTATAGTAGTTCCTCTCATCTATGATAAATTTTGGTTAAATCAATCATCATAGGACACTGTAGTCAGTAATACTTATTAAAACGCCACTAGGAAGATATTATTAGGGAAAATATATCAATATTGAGTGCTCAAAATAATTATAGCTCGTTACAGAAGCAAAAGAATTAAGTAACCATTAGCATCGCAATCTCATTTTAAACTTTTTAGCATTGTACTTTATTTGAAGGTTCTTAGAATTTGAGCAAGAGCTTTCATGGTAACTAAACGTAATGATAACTGAAATCACCGGCAATGTAGATATAGTGCAAATTAACTTTAGGAAAAGTATAATATTAAAAACTGAATGGAGAAAAAACTGAAAAATTATAATTACCATGATCGAAGGACGATCCAATTAAATATATTTATTCTTTATAATATAATTAATTACGAAGAATAAATATATTTAATTACGTTGACGATCGTAATCATAAAATCTATGTTAATATATTCATATTAAAGTTGCAGCTGGTGTCATTTTATGCATATACTAGTGTACACCGCATATTTTTTGTTGAAAGATTTATAATAAATTTTATTAAATTATATCGACTTTTTATTTTAATTATTTAATAGCCAACTGGCTATTTACAAGTGTTAACATGAACTAGTTATATAAGGCCTAGGCTGCACAGCTGCATTATAATATTGCTAGCTGAATCATCATGTCACGTCTTGTTGAATGAGGGGATCAGTATTGTCGTAATTAGGCATAATTATTCGGAGAGTTAAAAAAGATCAGTGGATTAAAGCAAAGAAGGTATGGACAGACAATTATTCAATAATAAATCTTCAAGTTAATAGTAACTGTATTAACCATAAAAGTCTATATATTCTTCTCTTAAATTTAGAGGTCTGTTATGATGGTGAGAATGAATTTGTATTGAGAAAGATATATTTCCAACTAGTTATTGACAGATTGCCGACGCAAGTCCAGATTAGCACTAGAAATAGCGGACCCTAGAGTTGCTCATAGGAAGCAGAGAGTATAAAAGGGCTCCGCTATCCACCGTTTTGTATTGATTGTATATTAAAAAGCACGTTATTTGAAGAACTTCTCTTGTACTACAAGTCCTTGATCATTACAGAATTCCTTTTATATTAATTATATTCAAGGCCGTATAATTCAATACTGTACAACTGAACTAGCTCAAAAAACATCATAATTAATTAATCATGAATTTGACATGTTCGAATAATATACCGGAGTTTATCTTGTGAATCTGTGATTCTACATGTTCAGTAACTATGGACTACTTATATTTAAATTCTCAATCGCTGCATGCCAATAAACTGCAACGCAGTATCAAGAATTAATTAGCCAGTGAAAGAATATTTACAAAATTATAATAGTATGTGGGTCATGATTATTATCAAATTATATATGGTGATTAATATTTATATAAGCATACAAAATTCATGTTTATATATCGAAATATAATACTACTATTTTTGAATGAACAAATAACTTCGGAAATAACAATATCCTATAATGGTATTGATAGATCTTTTGCTAAAGTCCATTCAAATTAAACGTCTTTAACTTCCATTGAGTTCTTCGGTCCTGTAAGAGCAACTTCCAAATGATGGTTCTCAGCTTTTTCGAAAACGGTTTTGTTTTCGGTAGCCAATGCAGAAGTCTTTGTAACATGACCTTTGAATTTTCTCAATGGAATACCAGATGCGTAAAGTTCATCTATTTCGTCATACGTTCTACCTGCGGTTTCTGTTTGAAAAAGGAACAAGTAAATCCAAAGTAAAAATGAGCAACCTGCAAATATGAACATGGTTTTAGCACCAAGATTTGCACGGTTAGGATTGAAAATATATGGTAGAACGAATGACCACATCATTGCAATACAGTTATGAGAACCCAAAGCAAAAGAGATGGTTTTTGATCTCAGTGCTGAGGTCGGGTTTTCAGAAGCAATAACATAGGCTAATGCACCGATACACGAATTGTAAATGCCACCATAGAGCATCATGAATGCAACTGTTGTTTTCACAGCTGCAGGATTACTTGTTCGAGTTCCAGCACCCCCAATTATGAAATCGGTTATGATCATGGCGCCTAATCCGTATAAAATACCATTTCTTCTTCCTAGTTTATCAACCAGCCAGATTGATAATAAACAACCACTGATGGAGAAAGTTTGAGCAGCACATGTAAACCTGAAAGATCTAGCAGCATCATAACCAGAAAGCTGGAAGAAGTATGTGGTGTAATTGGTGGTAAAATAAACACCTGAAAAAGTTTGGACAAAGAAAGGAACACTTGCAACAATAGTTCTTTTCAAATTCAGACCTTTGAACAAGTCCAAGTAGTTTGTGTTTTGTGAAATCAACTTAGCTTCATTGATTGTCATGGAAACAACAGCCAATTGCTCTTCAACAGCGACGTCATCTCTTAATAATTGCCTATAAGAAGACTTAGCATTATCGAATTTCCCCTTTATGATATAATGAGTTGGGGACTCTGGTACAACAATCAGGAGTAGTAACGCAATAGTTGCAAATCCCCACTGTGCTGAAAAAAGAGCTCTATATGCCCAAGGATCATCTTCAGGCTTTGAAGATAACCCATAGTTAATAACAAAACAGATCATAGGACCAATAGAGGCAGAAATGTTACATAGAGATGTACACATACCTCTCAATACCAAAGGTGCAACATCACTAACATAACCAATAGCTGCTGGCTGCATAATACCAAGCATTAACCCATTCAATGTTTTACCGGCCAAGAATAACTTAATGGATGTTGCAGCAAATTCCATACCAATGAAAGCAAATGAGATCAAAATTGCGCTGACAATAACATACTTTTTACCAAATTTATCAACAAGTTCAGATGATACTATTTGGCCCACAATTTGAGCACCTAAAGGTACACCAGAAAAAGCAGATTGCCATTTTGCAGCTATAACATAGGAACCGTTAGGTTGTAACTCACCAAAGTGCTTTCTGAACTGGACAATGGATATGACAACACCACCTGCCTGTGATTCAAAAGAAACCAACACCAATGCCCAAACCATGATCAATACGCAGCATGCAGCATATGGATATTTTACTATAGCTTGCCATTTTGTGAGTTGAGAATCCTGAAGTTCAGCTACCCTAGCATTTAATGTTGCAGCACTTTCTGTAATAATATCTGGTGATTTCTCATCATACTTGTTGTTGACTGATATGTTTGTCATTTGTGATTTGCGTACCTTAAAAACACCAAAAAGAAGACCTGATGTTTGTATTTATGCTATTTATACTACACCACACCTGAAGGCTAAATATCACAATAATCTGGGTGGAAATAGACTTGCACTTCGGCTATTTTAGTATTTAATAACTACTCACTAGTAATCTACCACTCAGTACTGGCTCAGTGCTTAATGCTCATTGATCCACTAGCTAGGGAGGGGTACGTCAGCAGGCCGATTTAGGTGTGAGTCAGGAGTCAGGACTCAACGAGACTTAGGGTGTGAAAATAGGCTAAATGTATATTACAGTCTTAGATCGAGTGCAACAATAATCATTGATTGATTGAAGTTGATGGACCAACGCACCTACTTTTTTAATACAATTCTTGATGCTTTAGAACTATTTTCCACACTGCAGTCGTAAACTATTATCTCAGATGTTCGCTCAAGAGTTAATGGCTTAAAACTTGAAACATAGTAACATACTTTAATGTGTCTGGTTACTTCAGCGTTATACCAGATAATTAATGTACAATTTAATTGTACAGTCAGTAAACATATTTCCCCACAATAAGCTTTTTTGCTGCATAGTGCATAATAGACTAGGCATGCCCAGCAGTTGGCGCCTCCGTAGCCCCTTTCAATTTATACACCATAACAGCCATATAACACATTCACTCATCACTACATCAATCATAGTTACAGACACAAATTTCCAGATGTCGCTTAGACGGAAATAGCCGACATGTTCCTGGAAAGTTAACCATGATAGAAAACAGAACTTTACGAGACTCCACAAAAACATCGCATGACTTATTCCGTTCTTAAAAGGTCTCCAGATTCCTACCTTCTCCTCATTCTTTGATCAATTCCGCTTAGTGAATGAAGTAATGTTGTTAAAATTACCCTTTTTAGCCTTTGCAGTACAACTCTCATTAGCTTTGATTCCACCCAAGGATTTGAAACCAAATGTGTTCGTGCTTACAGACATTAGTAACGAGCCAGATGATGCGGAGTCACTAGTGAGACTTCTGCTTTACTCAAATGAACTGAACGTGAAAGGTATCGTTGCCACAACTTCTTATTGGCTAAACTATACCATTCATGATGAAGATATCTATCCAATTTTAGATGCTTATGAAAAAGCTCATCCAAATTTGCTGAAACATTCAGAGTACTACCCTACTGCAGATTACTTTAGAAACATTGTTTCAACAGGGAAACCTGTTTACGGATTGAGTGCCCTTGACACCCCAATCAGTGAAGGTGCTAAAAACTTGATCAAAGCTGTTGACTCTAGTAAAGATGAACCAATTTATATTTTGGTCTGGGGCGGTGCAAACGTTCTTGCTGAAGCACTGGAGGAAATAAAATCATCAAGAACCGAAGAAGATGTGTCAAAATTCATTTCTAATATCACTGTTTATTCGATTTCTGATCAGGATGATGCGGGGCCATGGATACGATATTATTTCCCTAAATTAAAATACATCGCATCTTTGCATGCTTTTAATCATTATGGTCATAGTGCATGGGTTGGTATTTCTGGTGAGATTTTTAATCATTTTGATGAAGGTGGGCCAAACTCAACTTACATTACCAAAGATTGGATCAAGGAAAACATCCAATCAGTTGGTCCATTAGGTGCAGCTTATCCAGAATTCATGTTCTTGATGGAGGGTGATACACCTTCAACCTTTTTCGTGTTACCAAATGGCCTGAACGACCCAGAACATCCAGAATATGGTGGATGGGGTGGTAGATATGGATTATCTGATTTGACAGGTAGATTCCAACACTATGGTGATGCTCAAGATCAAGTTGTTGGAGTTGATGGTAAAGTTCATGTTAGTAACAAAGCAACGATATGGCGTTGGAGAGAAGATTACCAAAATGATTTCGCAGCGAGAATTCAATGGACGGTTAAGGACTTCAAAAATGCTGTCCACCAACCAATTGTTGTTTTCAATGGTTCCGATTCAGTGAAGGCTATCTCTGTTGATGCAGTTGTTGGATCGACAATTAAACTAGATCTTTCTGAATCTTATGATTTGAATGGACGTAAGCTAAACTTCGAATGGTTGCATTACCGTGAGGTCACAGCAACACAAGGAAACCTAAGAGAAGTTCCACTTATAGAGTTTAATGATATAAGAGATGATAGCTCAATTATTGAGTTCACAACTCCAGGTTTCAAAGATGCATGCACCAATTTATTTGGCAGACCAATGTTAAATTGCAACTCATATCATATCATTGCAAAAGTTTCAAATGACGCTTCTCAAAAAGTGACAACTTATAAGAGATTTGTGATCAAGACTCGACCAGGACCAAACGATAAGTTTGCTGAAGAGGTTGACTTCAAACAGAGTTTCGACCGCGTCAATAATCATGATGAATTATAAGTAACTTGTTTGAACGAACTTCAAAGCTTATATGATCACTTATTCAGTTTTCTCTAATCCTTGATATAATTTGAAGTTTCCTGTAAGTTTGAACAGATTGTACTAGTTGTGTGAGACTGTGAGTTGTAAGCTGTGACCTTGTAGGATGTATTACCCTTCATTCTCATGCACATCATTGTTCTCATTCTTATTATGTACAAATGTGTACATAAATTAATTGCTCTTGTTGCTCATGACATTAACCAAATATAAATAAGATTTCTTTTTAGAATGCGTTTCTAACTAATGTACCTTTCGATAAAGTTGTTCTGAGAAGTTGTTCTCAGAACCGAGAGTGATTCATTAAATTCAATACAATGTACCATTTCAATGCCGTTTGTCGAGAGATTACATTTTTCACACCCACATATTGAAGGGTTTGCGGGTAGGCTTGGAAAATTTCTTGCAGGGCTTCTGGTTCCCCAAAACAAAGACCTTGCTTGAACTGTCAAAAACAGATATTCTAGATCCGTCTACTATCCACAATTTCATGCCCCAGAACTGACAGAGTTGGTTCTCAATCAGCAGGAAAAACATAGAACTGAGTTAAATAGTTATCAACCACGTAGGTCATTATTGAAACTGAATGGGAGATATTTTCCAAATCTCAGTAAGCTGAGTATTGACATGTATGGTTTAGGTCACACCGATATCGAATTTATAGGATATTCAACAAGCGAGGCTGCTAAGATCATCCAATCTGCTGAACGGAGTCCCAGAATGGACCAGATTATAGTAAAATTCCATGCAAGCCAAGTACGGTTCCCAGGGCTTCTGAAAATCAACTCAACTTGACAAAGTTTCTTCATTGTGTTTCAATGCTTTTCTGTCCTTGAATAAATATATGAGTAGGTTCAATGTTTACGTGTATTGTGAATGTATACCCAAGAATGTGTCATTGAGTCCTGATACCCCATTTTTATTTAACGCATATGTACTGCTCAAGCGTACAGATGCTGGTGATAACTGGTTAGTTTTAAACCGGGTTACATGAGTGTGCATTTTATTTTGCTCAAGAGATACAATACATCAACAAATTCTGCCATTTTGAATACATTGTCTATAAAAGATGCTGTTAGTTTTCATTTCTCCAGTCTCCAGTTTTCTCGCACTGTTCCTATCTTAGGCTGTTATGATACAAAATGCTCAATATTCTTCGTTTTCCCAATGAGATAATCTTAAAAATTGTTAAATCACTTAATGTCCCTGAGATGATGGTTGTGAAAGAGTTTATACCAGGATTTTTTACTGTAATCAGTGATGACTATGTTGATTCAGCAGATCAGGAAGACACTTTAATGAGTGATGAGGTACCAAATCAAGAGTCAATTGCCAGCCAATATTTTGACTCTGATGGGAATGCAAGGAAACTTTTTGATAAGGCAGCTTCAGAGATTGGCTCGATTCTTTTACTAGAGATCAATCATCCTGATAAGTTTTGTGTATTGGAAGTTATACAAAAATTCAAAAGATTCTATGCTAATAGAGATTACTATCTATGCTATGCTCCGCAGAAACGTGAGTCGAGCATCATTGGATCCAAAGAACAGCATTCGAGGTATTTGACTTTGCTTTACGAAGAATTTCCATTTATAAATTGCGTTATTCCGTCATTGGAATACAAGTATATTGTGCCTCTACCCAATAATTTCATCAATAGGGTGACAAGTCTGTATCATTTTGACAATATGAAAAGATTGGAAGCTCACTCTGTTATTCTTATTAATGAAGATCAGACATTTCCCAATTTTCGAAGCTTTTTGAATGCTTTTAAAGTTTTCAAAAGCGGTTGTTCTAGAGACGAGCTATATTAGCTAGAGATGTAGCTCTAAGTTCAATATTGAGTCCCACAAATTTGGAGATTCTACATATTGATGACAAGATGATATACCTTTCTAATTTGGATATACCTAACCTTAAGGAATTACACCTTGAACTGCTTGAGCATTCCAAAAGAGCACAATTTCCGTCATATCTCAGTATATCCAACGTTAAATTGCCCAAGCTCACTACTTTAACAGTTGAATTTCAGGATGAGGATCCTGGAGAGTACAGAGAAGATAATTTTTATGCTCCTAATCTTGAGATTGTCAAGCTTAGAAATGAAACCAGTATTTCAGTTGCAAAACAACAGTTTCCTTTCGAAGAGACATTTCTTGAGAGAATATTGAGAAACAGAAATGTTAAACAGCTCCTGCTTTCTGGTGATAACCCATTGCTAGGGTTCTCGAAGTATACCAACATTGAATCCCTTACCACTTTAATTATTGAATCAAAAGATCTCTCAGCAAATATCTCCCTTGATCCTTCCATGAGACAAATATTGATGTGTCCACCAAACCTTAAGGAACTCTACATATATTATAAATGCACCACTGATGATGCTGAGACGGCTTGTAATTCTGTTCAAGCTGATCTTGAATTGCCACTCGTTGAGATGATGTATGCCGATTTTACTCAGCGTTGGTGCCCAAAATCAAAGTATTCTGACAAACTTATGAACTTTTTGCTTGGTTTCAGTTTTCCAGAAGTCAAAAACATGACTATCAAGATGGTGACGGGGCGTGTATACTCAATGGAGGTCAGAGCGCATAAACTGGAAGAATTAACCATTAAGCTGGAAGAAGAGAATTACCAAAGTGAGAGGAGAGATATTACAACACTCAAATTGAACAGTATATATTATCCCAAGCTAACTATGCTGACTTTTGATCCACCTTTAAAGTTTAATATCAATCTTGAATTTACTGGATATACAATGGATGAAGCTTATAGGATAATCAAATCAAATGGTGGTGAAGGTAGATGTGATTTTAGAAAGGTTACAATAAAGCCGCCGGCCGCTGAAGCAAGCAAACTTATAAACGAGTGATACATAGGGCTTGGTGACGTAGGTGTAGAGAGTAAGGAACCATACAATTACTTTTCTAGGGCTTTATAGAACAGTTATCATAAGTGCAATCGATGTCTATTTGATGATGTGTGAGAAGTGGAAATATATTAATCTGTTCAAATGATGTGATAATAATCATTCGAGTGATTGCTAGTACACCAGATGTGTGTAGATCAATTGAGAGAATATATTTTGCTCAAAAAGCTACATAAAGCTGAATTCTGCCAATTTACAAATATCCGATGTTTTATGTTCCATCTCTAATCCACTATGTTGTTACGAAGCAGGAAGAACAAGAAGCAAAGAAGATTCGAGATCATGATATTCCTGAGTTGATGACCCTGATAAAAGCTAAACCGAATCTGTTTACAATCATAAGTGATGACTACCCTGATGCATATCATGATTTCAATTTTGATTCTTTCAAGAGGTATAAGAAATTGACTAATATAGGGTACTTCAGTGCTGATGAACCAACAGAGAAACTTGATAAATTAGCGTCAAAGGAAGGTACAACATTTCTGAAGCTCTTTGATAAAGTAGCTTCAAAGAAAGGTACAAGACTTTTGAAGCTTTTTGATAAAGTACGTTTAAAGAAACGTACAACACTTCTGGTGGAAATTACTCAGTCTGACTTGTTTTGTACCCCAGATGTTATACCAGTATTCAAACGCTTTTATGGTGATAGAGATTATTTCCTATGCTTTCATTCTGGTGAAAAGTTTGGCCCCTTGTCAAGAGAAGAACAAGAGTTTTTAAGTTCTCTTTATGAAGAGTGTCCATTTATAAGTTGCGCTATTGCATCGTCTGAGAAAATCAATATCCAATCTCTACCTAACAATTTGACAAGCAAAATGACGAAGTTATATCATTTTGGTGATTCGCAAAACTGTGAGATTGATCTTTTGTCTCGTTTGAATAAGGATAAGACATTCCCTGATTTTCAATACTCAAACACTTTGGATGCTTTGCAACCCTTTTGGTCTGAAAATAAACTTCCAGTACTGGCCAGGAATGGTGCTATAAATTCAATATTGAACCTTACAAACTTAAAGATTCTTTCTATTCGTGATGAGGTCATAAATCTTTTCGATTTGGATATGCCAAACTTGAAGGAATTGAAACTTGAAACTTTTGAAAGGAACAACGGTGATCGACGTGCCTCATTTATTAGAATTTTTAAAGTCAATACTCCCGCACTTACCACATTAGGTGTTGTCTCATCAGTGGAACATGCTGGTGCATACTATGAAGGAAGTTTCCATTGTCCAAACCTTGAGATTGTGAGGCTTCAAAGGAGAAACAAGAGGATAAATACCTATAGTAACTTCTCATTCGAAGAGACATTCCTTGAGCAAATACTGAGAGATAGAAATGTTAAAGAGCTAGAACTTTACACTTATAACCCGTTATTGGGGCTATCAGAGTATACCCATGTTAAATCCCTAACTACGTTAAAGATCCATGCTGAGTATTTATCAGTTGCGAACCATAAGAGTTTAGCACAATATGTTTATTGCCCTCCTAATGTTGAAGAATTTCATATTATCTATGATCCAGTTGAGAGTGATCAACTAAATTCAGTTGAAGCTGATGTTACTATGGACCTTGTGAGAAGGTTATATGTCAAGTATACACCATTTCCTGGACACAATAATAAGCTCTGGAATTACCTGAAAACCACCTCTTTCCCCAAGGTGGAAACAATGACTATTGAAACGATACCAGGATATGATTGTCATATGAACATCACGATTGAACGCTTGGAAGAGTTAATTATTGTACTTTGTATAGATGCAAATGATGTCCCGGTGGACACAACATTGAGACTGGTCAAAACACGTCACCCGATATTGAAGAAGCTGACTGTTACACCGAAGGAGAATTATCACATGAACATTGAATTTGTTGGCTATAGAGTAAATGAAGCATTCAAGTTAATGAAATCAGCTGGTTGCGAAAGCCATGATTTCTTCAAGGATGTTACAATAAGAGGTTCTTAATTCGACGGACGAATAGAGTAAGATACTGCTCAGGTTAATCAACGTCATTCATATGTTTATTGAACACGTAGTAGTGGATGTGATTCATTGATGTGTAGTAAATTTCCCAGTGCTTCATAACCGCACGAGATAATAAAAGGAGTGTGACTAAAATAATAAATGTTCTTTAGAGACTAGATTAAGGGATCATATCATATCATAACAGAGTATCAGTACTTTGTGTACAAGAACGATTAAGATATGAGTGTAGAAACCAGCGAGGGAGATTTCATCAGTGCATTGAAACAGATTCTCATAGCCCCACCTTTGAAGAATCAGCCATTACCACCAGAGACAGCATCGGAATCTGCAGTGAAAAGATCTAAAAGAAAGTCTAAATTCAGTCAGGAACAAGATGAGATGATTGTGGAGCTGAAGAAGAAGGGGAAATCTTGGGTGGATATAGCACAGATCACTGGTGTGGGGAGTTTCTTAACAGCGAGAAATAGATATCAGGTATTGATGGGACAACAAGGAGTTTCCTCGACTGTATGGGGAGCTGAAGACACTAAGATATTACAGAGTTTGATTGATGAAGGAGAGCTAGAGAAATGGAGGTTTATATCAAGGGAGATGTATAAACTTACGGGTAAGTTCTTTACTGATGCACAATGCAGAGACTTAGTACGTGAATTGTTCTTACAGGATCCTTCAGAATTTGGGGTTACCGATGAGACGCTAGATGAATTGAGAGAAAGTAAAGAGGTTTAAATATGGCTAACATGAAAATCAGTGGTTTCATCGAAATATCTTGTAGCTTCTTCTCTTTGATCTTCCCATGGGAAGATCTTTGGTATTGGTTCATCTTGTTCTTCATCTTGTTCTTCTTCTTCGACATCAATCTCTTGATCTTCAAGCACCAAAGCGTCCCATTCATTAGTTAATTTAGGGACACTTAGAACCCAAGCTTCACCTTTCTGACTTTGATCTTCAACATTATCTTTACTCAATTCAAAAATAACACCAGCAACTTTACCAAAATAAAACTGATTAAACACATCCCACCATTTGTTATACAGTTCAGCAAACCCGAATTTAAACTCTTCAATGTTTCTTGATAACCATGGTTTTTGCAATCCTATAAAATGGACGATTTTAATATCATTTTTGAATCTTTTGAAAGCTGGCAAGTATTGATATCCAGCAGATGGCGTAACGTTATATATAAACGGTAATCTTTGCCATTTGTTCAAGAAGTACTCATTCAACAGTCCCTGATCAGCACCATCAAAACTTGGATTATCAACTGATTGGATCAGTTTCAATAAATTTTGGAAAGTTGTAGTTGAAGGTTTAGTGATGAAAACACCAGAATTGAAGATATCGGGCCAGCCAATATCAGGAGCAGCAGCAATTTCATGATCCAGTGGGATATCGAATAATGCATCGATGTCAGTTAAAGGTAAGACATCAGAATCAAGATATACTATTTTATCAAATTGAAGTTGGTTCCAAACTTGGATCTTGGTGTAAGTTGAGACAAGGTCTGGTCTTCCTAATAGTTCCAATTCTTCAAAAGAAGTACTTAGAATTGCATTAACTTCAATTATCTCATCATAGACTTCTTTTAACAGATCAATAGCAATATCAGAGACATTTGAAACTAGAATGACCAGTTTTTTTGTTGTAAATCTCTTCAAAGATCTTGCTAAAACCAAAGAGCCAGCAAGGTAATTATCACCCGTTATCACGGTGATATAAGCTTGAGACATATTCAATAACCCTTCAATTTAACGTAATTTTAATCCTTAAAAATGATCCCATTTTTTTTTTAAACTTGAAATTTACATTTTCTTATCTTTTAAAAATCCTAAAGAAGAAGAAACAAACAAAAAAACAATAAACAAAAACACACATTGTAAAATTACGTAATTATTTAATTTGATTTGATTTTTCTATGGACGCTTGTACAAATTGTTACTTGATTGTTGGTTAGTTTGGAGAGGTATAGTTGAAGCTTGTGATGCACGGTTTGAACCACCGGCATTCTCTTTCAGACTTTGTAATTGTTTTGCTCTAAAGTTCTCATAATGGATAAAAGAGGTGGTTTCAATCAAATCTTGTAAATGTGTTCTTGTTAAAAAATCTCTCAAGTAGACAAATTCTGATTGATTAATGTCTTCAACATTTATAGTGCCCCATCTTGTTCTTCTTCCTTTGAAAGCTTCACCATTAATGATGATTTCTTTTTCAGATCCAACCACAGCGAATGGAATGATTGATCTAATACTTTTATTCAATTCTTTCTCTTCATCTAACAAATCATCAGAATCAAATGGATATAATTGTAATTTATGATATTCAAATTCTTTCTGTAAAGTCTTTCTGAAAGTTTCACGTTCTTCTAAAGTCAAAGTGTCAGCTTTAGCAATGATTGGAACAACATTTGCAATATCGGAGATTTTCTTTAGAGCATTGATATCAATTGAACGTAATCCAATGTTATTTGGTTGTATGAAATACAAGACGACATGAACTCTTGAATCTTCGATGAATCTTTCACGGTGTGCAGTTAATTCTTTTCTTAGATACAGGGAGTATTGATCTTTGATATATCTTAAAATTGGATCCCAACATTTATCATTGTTAATTTGATCACCAAAGCCAGGAGTATCAACAACGTCGATTTTCAAGCGAACGTTGTTCTCAACCAATTCATGGTGAGATACGGAGATCTCAGAGGTTTGCTTGATCGGTTCAGCACTAGTTTTGCGACCAGCAGAGTCAATCAAGTGGGAGGAAAACAACGTGTTGATCAAGGTGGATTTCCCCAAACCTGAATATCCAGCAACCAAAATGTTGAATTGAAACCCTTTTTTCAACAGACGGTGTTCGATCTGAGTAGTGATTGTGTCAAAACCGACATAAGACGAAGGTTGAGTTTGTGCAGTAGTCATTTTCTTTGTTTATTTCCTTGTAATTGATCTTGTGGAATTTTGTTGTTCTCTGAATTCTATTTTAAAACGCGTTTTTTTTTTGTTTTTGTGTTTTTGTGTTTTTGTGTGAAAACTTTCAAAAATCGTGTCACGTGATTGTGTCACGTGAACAGTCACGTGACACAATCTATAATTTTGTCCATTTTTCAAAGAAAAAAAATATCATTTGGAAAAATTGATTTAATTAGGTTAGTGAAGAAAGAAAGAGTTAAACATGTCCCTTTCGGTTAATTTGGGAAGACTTTTCGGTGGTCTGCAGCTTCCACGTTTGCCACAAATCACCCTGAGAATACCGAATCCGTTTCCAGCGAAGACTGGCGAATCGGAAGGATCATCATCATTACAACAAAGACTAGAGGAGTACCTTTCAAATAGAGATACAGAAGAATCTTTCTTTGTTGATAATGGATTTTTGAAAGCCGTTCCTAAGAAGAAAGTATCACATCAAAGAAAAAGAAAGAGACAATTAGCTCCAGCTTCAAAACAGTTGAAATACCTACACAATTTAAACCGTTGTCCATCCTGTGGACATTATAAAAGGTCTCATACATTATGTATGCATTGTGTTACACAGATTAAAAACATATGGAAGAATGATGCTCGTGAAGGTGCCAAACCACAAGTGATTGAACAAGAGCTGGACCAAGTTGATAAGAAACTGATTTATCCAGGAAAGAAACAGACAGAGTATGAAAAGAAATTGGAAAAGAAGGATTATATCGATAAACGTACAAGAACTTTACCATTGAACAGAAAGTGATGATCAAAATAAAATAGCAAAAAAATACACATGTATATATTAACATCTATGAAAACCTGTCATATATATTGACTATGTATTATTATCCATTACATTAGAATACAACATTTAGAGCTATCTTTTTTCTCTTCTTTTGGAGAAGCTTGAGCTTTTCTAACGGTTTCAACAGCCTCAGATTTTATAGCAGCAGTTTCAGGTTCAGTTTTGGTTTCAGCTTTGGTTTCGGCAGTTGGTTTACCAAAGTTACGGATTTGTTGATAGAAAGTTTCACCTTGGATCTTAGCAACTCTCAACTCCAATTCTGAAGGCTGTCTTGAACCGTCACCATTGGCAATAGTACCAGCACCCCAACCAGTGACACCATGAACTTCAGTAGTCTGTGCAACATCAGCAAAGACGTTTTTGAAACCCAATGGGACAAAGATCAAACCATGGTGGACAAGGTAAGACAATGCGTATTTTGCAGTAGTTTCTCTGCCACCGTTGGTACCGGTGGAGGTGAATATACCAGCAGGTTTACCATAAAGAGTACCATTAGCCCATAAAGAACCGGTGGAATCCCAGAAACTGGCCCATTGAGAAGGTAAGTTACCGTATCTTGTTGGGATACCAAATAGGAAAGCATCGTACTCTTCCAAGGTCTCTAGAGTGGCAATTGGGATATCGGCAGGTTTAGGTGGAGCGTGGATTAAAGCAAGGACATCGTCACTGAGTGTTTCTGGTACTTGGAAAAGGTCTGCTTCACCACCAGCAGATTGGACACCTTCTTGGATGGATTTTGCAAGTTGTGTGATATGACCGTACGTGGAATATTGGATGATAGCGATTTTGACCATTTGAAACTTGAAACTTGAAAGAGTCTATTAACTTATTAATCACTTAACAAATTAATAGATCTAATATTACTTTACGGATGAAAATTTAGTATATTTAATATCTTTAATTATTAAACACAAATGTTTTACTTAGTAATCTTATGTAATGATGATTAATCATTACATGTCAGCATTTATAAAATTTATAATTCCTAGAATAGAATACCAAAAAAAAAAAACACATTCATCTGTTTTGTATATAAATAAAACGTGAAATTTCCCCTTGAAGATTCATTTCAATTTGTGTTTAAAAATTAACAAGTTCTTCACTTTTATTAAAACTAAAGATATATCAATCACTAGAAAATGGCTCCAAAAGTCGCTATTATTATTTACTCTCTTTACGGACACATCGCTCAATTAGCTGAAGCTGAAAAAGCTGGTATTATCGCTGCCGGTGGTGAAGCTGATATCCTTCAAGTTCCAGAAACTTTGAGTGAAGAGCTATTGACTCTACTCCATGCTCCACCAAAAGCAGATTACCCAATTGCCACTGTGAAAACTTTAGAAGAATATGATGCCTTCCTCTTTGGTCTTCCAACCAGATACGGTAACCAACCAGCCCAAGTCCGTGCCTTCTGGGATTCTACTGGTGCTATTTGGGCTAGTGGTGGTATTCATGGTAAACCAGCCGGTGCTTTCGTCTCCACCGGTACTGGTGGTGGTAATGAAACCACTATCACCAACTTCCTATCCACTCTTGTTCACCACGGTGCTGTCTTTGTGCCTCTCGGTTACAAGAATGTGTTTCCTCAATTGACCAACTTGGAAGAAGTCCATGGTGGTTCTGGTTGGGGTGCAGGTACCATCACTGGTGGTGACGGTGTCAGACAACCTTCCGAGCTTGAATTATCCGTTGCTAAGATCCAAGGTGAGACTTTCTATGAAACTGTCAAGAAGTTCTAAGTTTATGTTATGTAATCATTAGAGAGATTTAAATAGATATATATTATATTATATTATTTTTTTTAACTTTTTTTAAATTATTCAATCCGTATTAAAATTAAAATACATACACTTTTTAAATAACAAATTCCATTTATAACTTAATCAGATACATATTTCATAATAAAAATGTCACAGTTACTTGACCAGCTGTTGATGGAAGATGTGAGTTTTTAATATCATCAGCAAAATTCAATCCACAAAATTACTAATTCTCATTTGAAGATTGCCAAATATTGCCCACAAAACTTTATCAATTATCACAAATGCATTTCTGCTAACCATGAAAACCCGGAAAACTGTGTCACTCAGCAGCAGGAACTGGCTAAATGCATCAGAACAGAGTAAGTCAATATATATATATATATATATATATGACCAATACTAACCAATAACAGTGTCCCTGCGTTTCAGAGAATCCTCACAAAATGTGGAAAAATCCTCAAAGACTACGAATCATGTCTAAAAACAACAAAGGACCAAACACAGTGTCTTCCACTGCTCAAAGACGTTAGAAACTGTGCCGAATCTTGTGTTGATCTAACCAAATCCAGTGCTAATTCTTTGTAAAATACCCAAAAATAAATAAAATAAAAAAAAAAAAATAAAAAAAAAAAAATGACAATCATCTTTAAATCTTTAAATCTTTAACAAAATTAAAAACCTTTGTAAATCAAAATTAAATGTCTTATCCAAATATATTAATAAGCTCACCATCACCATCAAAACGAACACAACCAAAGCCCCGATACAAATCAATTAGAATCCATAACTCCAATTCCAATTCAATTTCCAAATCCAAATCCAAATCCAAAACCGAAGTTCCCTTCCAACAGAACGTCTCTTTCGACACAATATCTATTGAGTATCAATCAGGCTCAGAACCACCAGATACCGATGACTTTGATTTCCTCGAGAGAAGAGGTAGAAGCTTATCACCATACAGAACGAGATCCCCTTCAGTGTCCCCTTACAGCAGAACGAGGTCACCATCTCCTGAACACTCCGGTTTGGCCTTACTAAACGATATAGATAAGCTCCCGTCTAAAGCACAACTTGATGGTGATGGCTGGAGATTGGATTATCCAAGTGTTTCTGCGATCAGAAACCATGCTTTCACAAAGACAATGAGCCATCGTGACTATGCAAAACTTACAAAGACTTTGATACCGAGGAAGTTGATCGTTTATCTCACTGGAAGACAACATACTTGGATATCATTGGATTACATTGTATCCAAACTCTTGAGAAATGGTGATCATTTGGTAATACTCTCCAGAGTACCGTTGGATCAACAACAGAAGAGACACATGTTTGGTAAAATAGCAGATAATCTAGCAAAATATGTTAACTATATAATGGACCCTGCATTAGTGATCCAATTTACTGTTGATATTTTTTATTCAAGTTCAACTTTGGACGTTTTAAATGAAGCTATGGATATATATGAACCTGAGATGATCATTACTGCAACAAAGCCAAATTTAAGATTTCAAAGAATGACAACTTGGAAAACTGCAAGAATTAGTGATCGATTAGTTAGAAAATTTGATGTTCCTGTTGTTGTTGTTCCTGCTTTTTCTATGAATGAATTTGAAATTAATCTCTTCCAGCAACTGAATGATTCACAAGATCAGGATCAAGAAACGGAGAATGATAATGAAGATGCTGAAAGTATCTTGAGTGATAAAACCGATAGTGATGATTCATTTCAAAAACTAACGAGAACTATCTCAAGTTATAATGAGATTCTTGATCATTTCAATGAAGATGCAGATGAGACGATAATAAATGAGACGATATTCTTGGACAAACTAAACAAAGTGAGTGATGTATCGAAGAAGATGGCATTGAAATTTGCAGATTTTTCACAAAATGAAGGTGAAGGTGGTGATCTAGTCAGAGTTTTAACAGGATTACCTAAACTAGAGAAGCACAAATCGATGCTTGATGTGTTAGATAGTGATAGCACGAAGGACAGATTGAGGAAACAGTTGAGTTCAAGTCCAAGTCCAAGTCCAAATACAAGTCCTCCACCACGAACTATCAAATTCGATGATGATCTTGATTTACGAAAATTCAAGACAAATGTTGATAATCATTCTGTTAAAAAACCTCAATTAAAACCAATATTATCTCAACCTCAGATAAAAACGGAAAAGGAAAAAAAGAGAAAAAATTTCTTCAAATCTTTGTTCAAGAAATGATACATATTTAACTGTTAAAAATGCTCAGTTAATTGAATTCTTAATGAGGTCACTTAAAATGATGTCTTACAGTTTAGTTTATTTCCCTTCATGTAAATAATATATTTTGTTCTAAACAGAGCTTTCTTTTTTTAAATAAAAAAAAAAAACACTCCTTTTTAATATACCCCTAATTTTAATACACTATAAATAAATTTGACAACGTTTTTTTTTGTATTATTTTTTTCTTCTCAGCATCTCTTAGCTCGTATTAGAATAGTTTCGAGTTTTATTCATATTGAAATGAACTATTTACAGAAATACAACTATTACAGAAACAAAGCAGGATCATATTCTTGCTTTATCATCGGAGCAAAAGTGACATTTAATAAGAATTTATTGTCTCAAGGTTTGAAGAGGTTGATTTCTAAAAGAAGACTCTTAAGAACCAATACGATTAATGGTGAACTAGTCGAGTTTGAAGTTGATACTGATGATGTTTTAGATTATTTTAATGAGCCATTAGATTTGAATAAAGCTCATGAAAGTGTCTTTGAAACGGACGTTAAAAAACCATTATGGAAGATCATAATAACGAGCGATGGCTGGCTCTTATTTGCATGTGATCATTTGTTATATGATGGCTCCACAGGTGTTGCAGTCATTTTAGATCTAACCAAGATAATCAACGGTGAGGAATTATCTGACGATATTGATCTTGACAAACAGCTCACAGATTTGATTAAACCTTCATTTCTGTATAAAATCAAGGCAGTCCTCGGGACATTTAAAAAGAACAGTTATGGCGGATCGAAGAACATGACAAGTTATCACACCCATAAACATTTGATTCAATTATCAGTGGAACAATTGGCTAAATTAAAGAAACTGAAATACTCAATTACATCCATATTAATCCACATAAATGCGATCGCCTTGTCCCCAGATTACGACAAAATCACCGTTAGTATTCCAATCAATTTGAGAAAGTTCCTGAGTACACCAGAGAGATTTGCGTATGGTAATTATGTTTCATCAATTGATCTTGAACCCAATCCACCGTTCAAATTAGACGATATACAGAAAGGAATTTCTTTGCCATATCAGAAAGATTCATCACAGTTGATAGGGATGTTGAAGTACATTAATCCAGAGAAATACGTCCAGTCACGGATCAATTCTAAAAGATCTACATTGTTTGAGATCTCCAATATAGGAGTTGTTGATTATCCTCACGAGTTGATCTTCTCTGAACCAAACAACTACACAGGACCTCTATTCACTAACGATGTAATATCTATACGGAACGGACCCACTAATATCTTGTTGAGTGCAGCACCAGAATTATCAACACAACACTTCACCAACTACGTAAAAGCATATACAGATATAATAAACAAGTTCACATCACACATGAAATGAAACCAAGTTGTTAAGAAAATTACAATAAATATAATATGAATAAGTTTAAAAAACCCGGAGAACAATTAACCGAAAAGCGCCGGAAAAGAGCACAACGCTTCGTAACCATTTTTCTTTTTAATTAATTTAATTTTTTCCCCAGTTAAAAAAAAAAAACTGGGGCAAAAAAAATTAAAACACTTTTCCTCTTTTTTTTTGCTTTGATAACCAATTAAAAATAAATAAATAATCCTTTTATTCAACCCCAAACAAAAGCAAAAGGAGGAAAAATGTCCACAGTCAAACCAGTAAAGAGAATCGGTGCTTTTAGAGGAGGATTCCTTGGGTTTTTAACTGGTGTTACTTTAACTGCTGCATTTGTGTATGAATACGTCCTTGACGATTATAAAAACAGTAATAACGTGGTTATAAAAGACGTCCTATCGCTCTCAAAATCAATCAGAAATCTAGAAGAACACGTCAAAGCCCTTGAATCAAAACAGAAGTGAATCAAACAAAAAAACATGTTAACAAAAAACAAATTTCAAGTCAATCAAAAATCAACATTCCAACTTCAACCTTTATTTATTAATTATTACTATATACAAAACATAAAAACTACTACTACACTTTTATTAACTATAACTAAAAACAAACTAATTATATTACTTATTTATTATTAATGGATTATGTAATTTTTTTTAATTTAATTTGTATGAGATGATTATGTAATCATAGGATTAATTATTCGGGAATTAGATTTGTAATTTGGCCGATTATGAATTACGTGTATTATCAAATCATCAACAATTTGTGAATTGCACAAACACTTTTATTCTTGAACATCTACAAGATTTCTTTCTTTCTTTAATTCAGTACTTTTTAATCAGAAAAAGATTCTATTATGAATCGCAGACCGTCCATGGCTGAACGTCGCTCATCGATGAGTGAGAATACCACACAGACTCAACAAAGAAGACCTTCGGTGGTGCCACATCTTGCCGGGTTAGAGAAACCAATACCTGAAGTTATCCCAGATAGAGTTGACGTTGTTATTGCTGGAACTGGACTTTCAGAATCAATATTGGCTGCTGCCTTGGCATGGCAGGGATCTAATGTGTTGCACATTGATTGTAATGATTATTATGGTGATACTACTGCAACTTTGACCATACCGCAATTAAAAGAATGGGTTCAAAAAGTTAACAGAGGTGAACTATCCAGTTACAAAGACGCAGTCTTATACATCCCAAGTGGGAATGAGCTGAAGTCTCGGGATTTTGGTATTGATTTGACACCAAAGGTTCTTTTTGCTAAGAGTGATTTACTATCGTTATTGATCAAAAGTAGGGTTTATAAATATTTGGAGTTTTTACCATTAAGTTCGTTTCATGTCTTTGAGAATGATAATTTTGAAAAATTGTCCAATACTAAACAAGATATCTTCACAAATCAGTCTTTAAGTCTATTAACGAAACGATCATTGATGAAGTTTATAAAATTTGTTCTTGATTGGGAAAATCAACCACAAGTTTGGGAAGATTATAAAAAACGTTCTATTGAAGAATTCTTATCTTTAGAATTCAAATTGGAGAAAGCACAAATCTATGAGTTGATTTTTTCAATTGGTCTTTGCAATAACACCGAAATTAATACATTGGAAGCATTATCAAGAATCAAAAGATACCTTGTATCGTTTGATGTTTATGGTAATTTCCCAGTGATGTATTCAAAATATGGTGGTGCTGGTGAAATATCTCAAGGTTTCTGTAGAAGTGCAGCTGTTGGTGGTACAACTTACAAATTAAACACAAGATTAACATCATTTGATTCAAAGACAAAGATTGCAAGTTTCTCAGATAACTCAAAAGTTGTTGTTGATGAGAAGTTAATCATTTCACCAACCCAGGCTCCATTGAATTCAAATTTCAAACCTTCGAAATCTTATGAAATTCAAAGATTAACGGTCATTGTTAAAAAAAGTTGTAAAGAATGGTTTGATAATGGTGAGTCAGCTTCAATAGTTGTTTTCCCAACTGATTCATTAGCCAGTAATAATAAAGAAGCCGTCCAGGCTATAATAATGGGTGAAGACACTGGAATAACCACACCAGATACTTGTGTTTGGTATTTATCCACAATAAGTTCTGGAGAACAAGGACGTGAAGATTTAGAAAGTGCACTAAAAGCAATGGAAGCTTCTTTATTGAGAGAAAGTTCACCTGAAGAGTTATTAACCAATCCTGAAATCTTTGTTAACAATAATTTGAACTCTGTTAAATTAGGACAAAGTTTCAAAGATTTTGTTCCAAAAGAAAAAATTCAATACTTATTAAAATTTTATTACGTTCAATTCACATCAATACCACATCAAGGAATAGTGGTTCCATCACAGGTTGCAGATTCAATCACAAAGATCGATGATTCTAAAGAAGTGGATAATGGGGTCATATATACTTCTTTACCATCTTCAGAAATTTCATATGATGGGACAATAACAAGTGCAAAAATCTTATATGAACTCATTGTTGGGTCAGATGATGATTTTTTCGACGTTGATTTCGAAGATGAGGATGAAACAGAACTGAATGATAACTTCCGTAATGTAGAACTTGATGAGAATGCTATTCAAGACGAAGACGAAGATGATTCACAGCCTGTTGAATTTGCAGAGAATATGGAACTGTGAACATGTGGGACATGTGGAACATGTTGATTGATAATGATTATATAATGATTATATAATATAATACACTATATTACATAATACACTATATTACATAATACAAAATAAAATGGTGTTCGGATGTTTATTTTAATTTTGGTAGACGCACACCCAAACAACGAGTAATAAAATTTTTCACTTTGAAACTTTTTAGCTTTTATTTTGATAGTTTTGAAACTCTTCACTGAGCAGTAATATATAACTGACGAAGAAGTCTTAAATTAGCAAAAAAAATGTCTGACGTTGAAGAACAAGTTGAACAAGTTGAACAAGTCGCTGTTGAAGAAAGCGGATCCATCACCATTGAAGATGCTTTAAAAGCTGTCTTGAGAACCTCATTAGTGCATGATGGTTTAGCAAGAGGTTTGAGAGAATCATCCAAAGCTTTATCCAGAGGTGAAGCCCAATTGGCTGTTTTGGTTGAATCTGTCACTGAAGCTTCCATCGTTACTTTGATTGAAGCTTTATGTAACGAACCAGAAGAAAAAATCCCATTGATTAAAGTCTCTGATGCTAAATTATTAGGTGAATGGGCCGGTTTAGGTAAAATCGACAGAGAAGGTAACGCCAGAAAAGTTGTCGGTGCTTCCGTTGTTGTTGTTAAGAACTGGGGTGCTGATTCTGAAGAACGTAACATTTTGATTGAGCATTTTGCTAACAATTAAATTAAAAAATTTCTATAGAAATATAGGAACAGATATATCTGTATCTTGTCGTTCTTCTACTAAATTCCCACCAATTGGTTGTAGTTTTTGCGGGCCTTCTAGATTACTTATGAATTGCTGGATTTCTTCATCTTTATCAACTAATTGTAATATCTTGAATTCAATGACGGTTCCTGTGTAGTTTTTCGGCAGATCATTACCGTAAAGACTTAAGAGATGAAGACTTAAAATGTTTTCATCTCTCTTGAATTTGCATTTGTTTGTCAGTTTCAATGCTTTCAGTATCAAACTGAATATTGAAAATTTATAACAACTTATATCAACACCATCGGAACTATTTATGAATAATCTTTCCAATATAGATCTTTCATTCGGTAAGTACAGTATTGAATTCCCCATTTCATTTTTGGATATCATTGCAAGTTTGTTATGCGATGTAGTTGAAGCATATATGAAGACATCTTCTGTATTGATATCTTTTAAATCCTTGACAACGTCGTAAAAGACATCACATTTGATTAAACCTTCTAATTGGATATCATCTTGATCCAATTCAAACCCAAGATTATTGGCCTCTAGTTCCAAGTCAGTAAAAGTTGAGAATTCACATCGTTCAATCATTTTAGAATCTTCAAATATCAATATGAATGGATCACCCATAGATTCATGTACAATAGTGACCTGAGATTGGCTGTTCAGCGATAAAGACTCGACCACTGGTTTCAAGTCGAGAGAGAACTTTACCATCTCTTCATCCTCAAACAGGTAATCACCAAATAGTTGCTTCTCTAAGGTCAATTCGACTCTGCATATGTGCGAATGTTCAGTAATAAAGCTCAGTCCATCCTTATCAATGGTCACCAAAACTTTTGAAGAAACTTGCTGCAGTGCATTAAGAATACTTGAAATATGGCTCAGCGAAGAAGTCACAGCTTGGAACATTTTCTCTTCTCTTGTTCAAAGAAATTCTTCTCTTCTCATAAATCAAAAAAAAAAAATAATTGTTTTACTACATTACATGTATATTATTTTTCTCTTAAAACTCTCTCTATCATCTATTTGTAAATAATCACCACAGCAACAAAGAGATCAAATAAAGAGAAGATAAGATGAACAGAAGAAGGAAATGGGCGTTGGCTAGCGTCGTTGGCCTAGCTGTGGCGTTTGCTGCGTGCTATTTCAAGTCTTCGCCGCAGAAACAGCCAAATTATACGAAGAAAACCATAACGATTATCTTGACTGAGTCTATAATCTCTTCAAATTTACCAATCAAAGAGATATTACAGAACACCGAAAACGTTGTGCTTGTGATTCCTCCGAACTTATCAAGAGAAGATATTGACACCGATCCAACTTTCAAAGTGATTGAGTGCGACACAGAACAAGGTGTTTGGTCCATTGTTAAGCATCTAAACAGTGAGTTTGTATTTGTTGTTAACGATGATTTGACCATGGAAATACCTGATTCCAGATACATTGGTCAGTTCATAAAACTGGAGCAGAACTACAACGTGATCAATGAAACAATAATGTCCTATATATTTAATTGATATTACGCTTGGAGCCAAAAACTACACCTTCTGTTGATTGATTAGCACCGTTCATATACCCGTATTCCATCGAGCTCCATGATAAATGAACTGGCTTCTTTGGCACTTTCGGTGTTTGTTTCGTGGCTAGTTTTGGTCCTATCACTGGTATTTCCGGGTGTGATGAATGAACATAACGTGATAATGATACTATTGTTTGTAGAACACTGGCAATATCTTGTTGTTCGTAAAGATCAACGGTTTGAAAAGTTTCATCAGAGGGAATATTATAATGTTGCTTGATAAACTGCAAGAAGATTGAAATGTTTTCCATTTGAATGAAAGGCATTGCACTTTCTTTGTATTTCAACGATCCGCCTAGCTTATTGGTTAATCTCACAAGTACGACACCGTTTTTAATCACTTCAATAAGGTCTTGTTCAGGAACTGGTTCTTTCAAAACATCGTGGAAAATCCAGTACTTTGCTTTGGAAGCTAACTCCACGTTATATTTAGCGTCTCTCAATGCCCTTAGGTCTTCATCAAGACTGGAAACTTCCGGTTTCATTGTGTTTGAGTGGTTCATTAAGATGTGTGTGAAAGTGGCAGTGATTTGTTGTTTAATGCGTGAGATTATCAAATCATTATAACCATTAACAAAATATAAATTACAGGGAGTGACACATGAATAACATATTATAACTGTACATCAAATAATCCAAAGTAAAAAAAAAAATGCACACGAATTAACATAAAAGCATTAGACATCCATCAGTTAAAAAAAAACAAAAGAACAATAGATCAATCAAAGAATCAAGAGAAAGAATAAAGAATGTATGTGTAAATATATTTCTATTATTTATATAGTATTACATAATAGAATGATTACATAATCAGACACGCCCTATATCAGGTAAAATGTAAACACTGATATTTTAAACACTCCCTTTTTAAATGTTTGACACAAAAAGTGCAAGAGGCCAATGGAGTTTCTGAGATCGCTGTGGCCAAACAGCTCTGGAAACGTCATAACAATTCCACAGCACATTGAAGGAGAGTTTGAAGACGAACTGGACCTGAAAGTGAAGTCGTTGATCTACTTGTTCAAGAGATTAGATATTGAGAACTTACCTGCTTTCATTCAAGACGAAAATGGGGTGTACAAGCTCTGTGGAGATGGCAATGATAAACTAGATGCAATTTATAACAAAACCGCATTTGAAAGAGAGTTGTGCTCTGACGAACATCGAATACTAATCGATTGGTTCAAGAATAGATTCAGATCAATTTGTATTTTAAGTGATGAATTCCCCTTTGAAACAAAGCAATTGGCAAAGAATTTCAGATTCCAAGTGTTAAGACCTTCAAGTGATGATGAGACTTATATCGATGTTCTACTAAACTCTGATTTGTACATTGAGCATCCATTAGATAAATCCTTCAAGTTGATGATATTAAAAGAAATCATAAATAACACAAGATCATTGAAACCAAGCTTCAAGAAAACTTTCAACAGAAATGATCGTGCAAAGATTATATCACAGTACGTGTGCAAACTAAGTGAACATGTTCAAGTGGAAAGGATTTATAAAGCTTCAATATCACAGAAACTGGAGTCTTTCAAACTAAAATTGAACCACATTGAAGAAGTACACACAGATGATGACTCTCAAGGAGTGAGACTATTCCCTTCAATCAGATCAAGTCGATCACCAAGTCGGTCACCATCACCGAAACGTTCCAACATCAACCTCAGCACCAACACAAGTACCAATCCTAGTGGTCCGTTATCACCAGTTAAATTAAACCAAACCACACCATTGAAACCATCAACGAGATTGAGATCACGTTCATCATCACCAAATAAGCTGAATAAGAAACAATCAATGACTCTTTTGAAAATGGATAAATCTTTCGAATCAACAACGTTTGATCAGTCAGATGACAGGTTTTCAAAAGAAGAACTCCTTGCAATAAGGACACAAGCAGAACAAGCAGTGCTAAGTAGAATAGAAAGAGAAAGAAAAATCATAAGGTAACCAACTTCTTACTTACACTTACACTTACACACATACATATTCTATAATATTTACATATTCATACCATTATTTATATACATCATACTTTATGTCTAGCAGAAGGGTCAACATGGAAAGGCGACCAAACACCTCTAACACTTTCGTTCAAACTCTCAACTTTTTGATTTCTTTTTCTTAGTTGTTCACCACTAGATTCTCTTAAAAGCTCTAGTTTATTCTGAACCAAATCGATATTCAAATTACGTATGCAAATGGCCTTTGATCTCCCATTCAGATATTCACCAGTTATTACTGGATGTCCTGTTTTCTCCACTATTTTGAACTCTATTTTAGGATTAACAGAAGCATATTTATCAAGTCTTTGTCTCAAAAAGTCCCTAAGTCCCGACGAACTTCCACCAGCTTTATCGTATTGGATCACTATTCTTTTGCAATGGAGGATAAAAGCACCAACACCGTTTTGGATGATGGGAGTTCTAGCTATTGGCTTTATTGGCATCTCTTTTGATAGGAGTATTTTATGTATTTGATACTCGTCTCGACATAAATTTTTGTCGGTTTTTTTTTGTATGGGTATTAATAATTTTCGCGAATATTTCTTGATTCGGTTAAAATCAATACCCTTTTGAAAATTGATTATTACATTGAATTTACTATTTATTCATCTATTTATTTACCTAATTTATTTCTATTCATCTATTCATCTATTCATCTATTTATTTATTTATTTATGAAGCAAAACGTTATCTCAAAACTGGACCTTTTCGCTGAGCTTAAAAGACCATTGAACAACATCACTCAACTGACGACTAAAGGCATCTTATTCGACAATGGAATAATAGTCAAGAGAACCTGCTTGTTACTAGCAAACCAGATCATGGAACTGCCACCATCGCATGTCAATCAATCTAGAACAACCACTCATTTCAATCTAGATTTCCTCAGGCTCATCAATCCTTTGCCTCCGTTAATTGTTGTTGGAATGGGCCGTCAAATGAGGTTATTAAGTCAAGAAAATCAACAGCTATTCAAGGAACTGGGTGTCAAATTGGAGATAAGTGATACTAAAAGTGCCTGTCGTAACTTTGATATGTTAGCTACAGAAAGACAAGGACAAGTTGGTGCATTACTATTGCCATTATAATCCCTATATATATACCTATTTATCTAGTACGAATAATACCAGCAGCAACCAATATTTGAATCTTTCTAGCAACTTCAGGGTTCTTCATGTGCTCTTGTAGAGCCTTTGGATCATCTTTAGCCTGGCTTAGAATACTGTTCATAACAGGATCTTGTAAAATAGCAGCAACTTCAGGATCTTTAGAAACTCTAGCAAATGTTTCTTCTGGAGTTTCATTATCTGAAGATTGGAATCTTTGGCTAACAGCCTTCGAATACAATTGGTCAATTTCTCTACTGTTTGCACCTTGTTGGTCTTTAGCTCTAGCAGCATCCAATGTCTCTAAAGCTTTACTGAACTCTTTCAATGCAATTTCAGCATTTGCTTTACGAATATAGGCTCTAATGAAGCTTGGATCTTTCTTAATAGCCAATTCACAATCTTTAACAGCTTCAGGGAATGACATTAGCTTAGCTAATGCAGCAGCTCTGTTTGAATACCCTCTAGCATCATCTGGAGATCTTTTAATCATTTCCGTGTAAGCTTTCACCGCATTTGGCCAGTCAGCTTTTTCAAAGAACTCTTTACCTTGCAATCTAGCTTCCTCTGCTTTAGCTGGGTCAACATAAGCATTTGCTTCTTGTTCTTTCAATAGTTTTTGAGTGGATCTTAGCTTTGTTAAAACGTCAGGAGTTCTGTGCTCAGTTAATGATTTCTCAAAATATTGGATAGCATTCTTGTAATCTTGTTGTTTCAAATAGGTTGTACCTATTCTTGCAAGTGCTTTTGCAATAATTTGATATCCAGATCTTAATTCTCTTGCCTTTTCCACAGCAAACTCACACGTTTTGATGGTAGTTTCATAATCACCTTTTTCAAACTCTGCAGCTGCTCTATTATTCAAGTACGTCACATCTTGATACAATTCCCAAGCTTTATTATATTGAGCAATGGCCTCATCGAATTTCTTAGATTTATAGAGTTTGTTACCTTCAGCTTTTGCCTCATCAGCTTGAGCTTTGGATTCATCCTCAACCTTGACATCACCATCAGCATCTTTGGTTTGTGGTTCTTTTGGTTCAACTTTAGGCTCTTCTTTTGGTTTGGTTTCTTGTTTAGGTTCTTCTTTAGCTGGCTCCTCAGTTTGACCGAATGGGGTATCACTACCCAAATCAACACCCAATAAAGTAGCCATGATGGTCATTAGACGAGGATCACTCAACAAATCTTGTGAGGCGGCCTGTGGGTTATTTTTAAAACCCAGAACCTTGTTAACCAAAACAGGATCTTTCATTAGTTCAGCGGTTTTTGGGTTGTTTTGTAGTTTAGTTATCAATTGAGGGTCGTTGAAAAGCTTTCCAAGACCAAAGTCAGGAGCACTGTCTCTGTTTTGAATTGCTGTTTGAACACTGGCTAGACCGTCTTTAGCAGGTTTATTTTCAGGATCCAATTCCAATGTCTTCTGATACGATTTCAAAGCTTCATCAAGCTGACCAAGACCGAATTCAGCAGCAGCGACACGAGAGTAACCCTTTGGCCATTGTGGATTGATCTTGACGGTTTCTTGAGCATCTTGCAATGCCTTGTCGAATTGCTTCAGAGAAGCATAAGCAGCAGAACGGTTTGAATACAAAGCATGATTCGGTTCTTTGGCTTCTTCAATTGCCTTTGTGAAAAGTTCAACAGCTTTTTCGTACTCCTTTGCAGCAAATGCCTGGTTTCCAAGTGTTTTGTAATCCATTGTAGTTGTTTCTGTTTCTCTTTGATAGTTACAGAAGAGTTTGGAGGTGTGAAATCGGTGGATATTTAATATGCCTTTGAGCATTTTGTTCCAACAGTTTCTGGAAAATATATTATCCGATTACCCGGCGTTTGTAAATATCGATTATGTAAGATATTATGTAATTGGTGTTTGGATGTCATCTCTGGCATAAAAATTATTTCCTCGGGCTTTCAGAACTTCTTTGATCTATTTGATTAGTGTGTGCGTTATGGAAATGTTTGAACAGTGGCTGAGTCACAGTGGTGTCAAGATCAGTGAAAAGCTACAGATCTCCAACTTTGGTGAGCAGGGTCGCGGGATATTGGCCGTGGCAAATATCAAAGAAGATGAGACGTTATTTACTGTACCGAGACAGGTGCTATTGAACATTGAAACTGGTACTCTCAGTTCTTTCAGAGACAATAAAGAGAAGCTTGAAAACAATTACACACACTGGGAAGGCTTGATATTGACCTTGCTATTTGAATTCTCGTTAGGCGAACAGAGTAAATGGTACCCTTACCTATCAACACTTCCGACACACTTCAACTGTCTAATGTATTGGGATGAACAAGAATTAGAACAATTGAAACCATCACTCGTTCTTCAAAGAATTGGTCAAAAGAAAGCGAATGATCTATATTCAAAGCTTTTTCCTTCTGCATTGATCGATCTAGGGATAGCTCTTGACGTTTCATTGGAACAGTTTCATAGAGTCGCCAGTATTATCATGGCATATAGTTTTGATGTTGAAAGACCTGATTTCGATGAAGATCAAGAAGATGATGAAGTTGTCGCCCTGGACGGATATTTCAAATCTATGGTATGTCTTGCAGATGTGCTTAATGCAGACACGCGTTTGAATAATGCACAACTATTCTATGAAGCTGACCATTTGGTGATGAAGGCTACCAAATCTATCAAGGCTGGAGAGCAAGTTTACAACACATATGGCGATCACCCAAATAGTGAACTTTTGAGAAGATATGGGTATGTCGAACCACAAGAAACTGCATATGATTTTGCAGAGATTACATTCGATGATATCAAACGTGCTGTCGAGTCACATTATAGAGTTGAGTCATCAGAAGATATATTCAAGATCATATCTGAGACAGATGTAGAGGAAATTGAGAATGATCTTGTTCTAGATTCATATGAATGTTTCATTGATGGTGAGGCTATCCCAGAAGCTATAATATTGATTCAAACGTTGGTGATAGTGGAACAACTAAAGACAACATCACCTAAACTAATTAATAGAACTTTAAAGAAATGCTACCAATTGGTTGAGTCCGGTTCCTTAACACGTGAAGCTTTGATACTCTGGAATATGATTATCCAGCAAAGGTTATCGCATTATCCGTCACATGCATTTCGTAATACATTCTCTTCACATATCTGGAATAAGACCAAGATGAGTGAGTTAGTATTGAAAAGTGAAGTTATAGCGTTGCAAAAATGTATTGACTTGAACAATAATTTCAAATTGATTGATGATGAAAAATTATTGAGAAACATTGTGAAGAAAAGATCTAATGAAGTTGATGAACAAAGGCAATTGAAAAGACATAAATCTTGATTTATTTTTTTTTAGGCTCACCTTCTGTTTGGGATAGATATTTCAGATAGATTTTACTCTTAACGTTGGGTACAGCATAATCATTAACATTAACGTTCGTTTTGAATGAATCATCACTTGTAGCGATAGCCAGTATGTTCAATTTAGAATCGTAGTCTAAAGCAACGACGCTAGAGTCAAATCTAGAGTATTGTCTTAGTCTTTTCTTAGCAGTATGATCCCAAAGACATGCAAAACAATCAGAGCCACCTGTGAATAAAGTTCCATACTTCTTGTGAAAACATAATGCATTGACAGGAGAAACAAGATCCATATCATTAGCATTGATTCTATGACATTTGAATGCATATTTAGCTTGTTGAACTGAAGGTGAAGGATCAAAGAACTCTATAGCCACCCTGCCTTCTATCGAACTCTGTGCGTAACCTGTGCCATTAGGCATGCATTTCAATGCTCTTGTTTGATATTTTAACCCACTTTCACGTATCTGCAATGGCTGATCCATGTTTCGAATGTCGTAGATGTGGACTAGTCTATTTGCCATGGCGATCACACATTTAGTATCAGTGCAATCCAAGGCAAAGACCTTCTCTGGTAACTGTCTTTTGAATATCGACTCATTTGATTTAACATCAATGTACTGAACTGTCTTATCCCAAGATCCAGATACTAGGATATCAGAATCAGGAACTAATACCAAGTTCTGTATTCCTAATGAATGTGTCTCACCAATTTGATTCACAGCTTTACCATTCTCCAAATCAAGCTCTTTCACTGAACCGTCAACACTAGCTAGAAAGGCTCTTCTCCCATTTGAATCCCAACTAACATCTGTGACACCAACGCACTTAATTTGAGCTAAAACGCTGTGATCGTGCTCTGTACTGTACAGGTCAACACCGTCCCACGAACCCACCAGCAAATGGTTGTAATTCGGCGAGAACCTCACAGATGATACAATATCCGACGACTCGCCAATTTCCACAACAGAGCTCATACTCAAACCAATCACCAAATTCCCAAATTGTTCTTCAACTATGTTCTTCGTTTATTTTGTATGTGTACTTTCATTTACTTATACATAATGTTTTTGTTTACTCCTCGGAATTAATATGCATTTTATCATCAGTAACAGTATTATAATCAAAACCGAGGGTTTCAATGGAACCCAAACTTGAAAGTGTCATTTAGCAAGATTACAATACATCAGAGTTTGAAACGAGTTGATTTCCACTACAAAATGGATGTGTCGAGTTTCTTGAAGTGGAATGAGACTGAGAACGGCCCAGCTCTGGATCCTGTCGAGAAAGAGGCCACAAATTCTCTTTTCATGGATAAATTGATCGAGAGACTGATATCAATGGCACTTCCTAGCACTAATGAATTGATTGACTCAAAGAAACTAGATCAGAGGTTAGCAATGGGTAAAACGAGACCAAACTTGTCCGTACCAATCATGTCCAAGAACTTTATACAATTAAACTCAAGACTCTCAATACCTTTTGAACTAATAGATGATATAATAAGAATATTCAAATGGCACAATCCAACTAGAACAATCACCATATTATTAGCATTGACCCATTTCATTTTGACCCCGATCCCTATGATTCTCAGCTTCCCATTCTTCTTCGTGTTGGGGAACATTCTCATACCCAATTTCATCAATCTTCACCAACCAGATTATAAAGATCCAATATTGGGCTGTGCTAATCCGATATTGAGCAACGATGGGGTAAATTTGAAACCTCAAGAATTTGTCAAACCTGCTCCTGAAATCTCCAGAGAGTTTATCATCAATTTAACTGATTTGCAGAACCATATGCTTCTGTACGTTGGGCTATGGGACTCTGTTAATAACTTTGTAAAGAAATTTGGCTATTTTACAGATGATAGTATTTCCACTTTTTGGTCATTAGTGATACTTATATTAGGTATTTTCAGTCTAATATTTGGTGAAATATTGGTACTCAACAGCCTCTTTTTCATTAAACTATCAAGCATTCTGATAATTTGGGGAGTTTCAATAACTTTCCATCCAGAATTTCATGATTATTTTTACAACTTGGTATATTCTGAAGATATGAGATACTACTTCTTGAACAAAACTAACAAATTCGAATCTATTATTCATGAATCTATAATAGTGAAAGATTTCAATGAACCTCAAGAACAACGTGAAGTTGAAATATTTGAAATTCAGCAATTAGATGACGTTTCCAAAGAATGGAAACTGGTCTTTTATCTCAATGATGACTTCACAAGATATTCTGAAACAAGATTAAACTATTTCCAGCTAGATCTACCAATTGGTTCAACCTCACTGAATTTGGTTAAGCCTCCAAATGAAAATTGGATGTTTCCTGATAATAACTGGAAAATTGATCTAAATCCGGAAGTTTGGGTCTCTAAAGATTTGTTATCTGACTTCGTCACCATTGATCATGAAACTAAATGGGTGTATGATAAAACAGATTTACAAACTGTTCAATTTAGAAGAAGAAGATGGACACGCAGTGTCGCAAGACGTGTTGAATCAGGGAAAGAAAACAATGAAACAGTGAAACCTCTATCCTCAAATTCTGCTCCGATATGATAATATAACGATTTGAAATGTACATTAATTTTTCATGAACTCTTCCAAGCTTAGTAAACTTCCAATTTTATTGTCTTTCTCTTCTTTAGCTCTTTTAGCACTTAATAGGCTAGAGAGATTATTCTTCTTTCTCTTTTTGGCACGTTCCTTAGCTGTAGATTTGGCTGAAACTGGGTCCCATTGAGCGACAAATGTCTCTTTAGTTTTTTCTTTTTTCTGTAAAGGTTCCAATAGTTCATAATCGGTATATTTGTTGCAATTTAAACAGGTGTATCTCAGTTTTCTAGACCTTGGTTTCCAATCCTCTTTCTTCGTTTCGTTGGTGTGCTTCTTCCTCGTGTTTTTACCGTAAACCACTCTCATTTGCATATTAACAACAGGAATGAATAAAATATGACAAAATTCACAAAATTTACCTTGTTCAAGTTGTTGAGGTAATACAATGTCCTTTTTATGAACATGATTTAAAAATTTCAGAGAATAGATCGAGCTCAGATGATTCTCGGAAACACTATGCGAAACATCGAACAAATGTTTGATATTCTTCGTCTGCAAGCTCTCACTCATTATCTTATCATACTTTTGTTTGGAGCTCATCGAAAGCCCTTAATTTAACCAATTTTTTTCTTGTTTAGTGTGTGTTCGATTATGTAATCGCCAATTACATAATCATTTGTTATACTTGTGTGGGCTTTTGTTTAGTTGTTTCAAGGCTTTTGGGGATTTCCGTGGGCTTGCCTCTGGTGTCATCAGTGGGTGATCGTTGTAGATATCAAATGATCTTTTTTTGGATGGTGATGGAGTGTTCAACACGTCAATAATACGATACTTCTTTGGAGTTGATGGTGGAGTTTTGAAAGATTTAACACTTTGTTCATATTTGTTGAAGTTATTGACGAACTCATCACAATCAGATATTACTTGGTGATCAATGATGTCTTTCCAGCCATTTAATTCAACTTTATTGACCAATATAACTGTGCCACCCCTAGAGTGGATTTGTTTTGACAATGATCGTACCAGTGCCTTGACACCGTGGACTTTCAGAGAGGTCCCAAATATCAGCAGTAAATCAGTCTTCAGTTTCATGTCTGAGTTCAGACCTGTCGTTATGATTTCAGAGTGTGGGTGATTCTCTCCATACAATACAATATTTGGTCTTAAGCTTCCTAAATTGTCAGTAGAACATCTTTTTCCAAGAGCTTTTCTCTCGAGTTGTGTCTCTAGACACATTGGACAAGTCGGTAGTTCCCCATCTTGGAATTGATCAACGTGAGATGATGACCATTCACAAGTTTTGTAACACCTAGTACACTTCAGTCTGTTCAATTCTCCATGCAATTGAACCACGTCTAAAGATTTCCAGAGCTGCAAGGCAGTCGACTTCTTATTGCTCTCAAAATCTAGCTTCAAATTAAGCTTTGACTCAATTCCATCAATATTTTGAGTATAGCATCTAATACACTTCCCTTCGTTAATCAAGCGATTGATAAACCTATGAGTAATGGTAGGTTTAGCGGAATTGGACCTTATGTATAGTTCAGACATGAATTTGGCAAATGTTTCAATATTCTCAGCGGACTGGAATAATGAAATATCAAATAAAGCCTCACCTTTTACATTCACATTTGATGTTTTATGCTTGTACAAACCATTATTTGACCTGAAATCAGGAATTCCAGCGTTACACGAGATACCAGCTCCCGTCAAAATAACCAATTTCTTGCTTTTCATGATTTTACCGTAAACTTCAGTCATTTTCTAATCTACTAATATATTCCAGCAAACGACAAACGCGCCAAAGTTGTCAAACTCGATATTTGATTGAAAGATATTTTAATCCACATAGAAAAAATTAAAAAGACGCGCTTTTTTTTTTTTTAAAAAAAAAATTTTAACGAAAAGTAAACAAAGGCAATTTAAATTTATCGAGTTGCTCTGGTTATAAAAATAGGAAAAAACACACATTTAAATTACCAGTTTGGGAAAGTTATACACTATGCACTCTGACTGTTGACAGCGAGTTCCATAATAAGTCTTGTGGCCAAATGCAGGAAGGGATAGGCACTGAATGTGCTGATTTCGTCATCGTTCTTGACTTTAGCACTTGGGCTTGACCCATCACTGTTTTCCCATCCATCAAATTTGAAGTCAACTAGGTAATTATTCGGTTCTAGTTGGAACAGTTGAATGATCATCTTCATCATATCTGGGATCTTCTTTTCTGGTTCTTCAATATTTGCATTTGGTGAATACTTCCAACGAACTTTGATCGTCCATAATTCATCATCTTTAGGCTTGGTCCATTCAGCACCCAGGTTTCTTAATGCTCTGTAAATCTCTCCCATCACATCTAGTGGGTATGATCTTGATCTGATACCGAAATGCCATCTTGTCTTGGATCTTTTGGTGCTGATAGGATTGATTTTAGAAGCCGATTCCAACCCGTATTGGGTCATATTGGCCCTATGAATCTGTGGTAATGAGGATGGTAGAATAGCTATTGTGCTTCGAATTGATGGGTTATTCAAAGAGTTTGATGCGAGGCTTTGGTATGTCAACTCGTCTTTCAATCTTTTCTTGTCTGATTTATTGTTATTATTGTTATTATCATGGATTGAATTAGAAGATGGTGGGGGCGATTGACTCAAGAAAGTATCTAACTTATCCTGTTCATTTTGTCCTTGTTTCTTAAGATCATCAATCAGTATCTTGTTTTCTTTTAATAGCAAGTAACCATCCATGATTTCATTCTGTGTGTTGTTTTGTAAAGTTTCTAAAATCTCAGCTCTATCATATCCCATGGTACTTATCAATTGATTGACGGCATTCTCATCAATATTTTCAGTGGCCTTCTTGATTTGCACATCATTAGGTAATAAATATTCAGCTATATTTGAAGTGAACCATTCATCTTCCATAATTTCATGAATTGTTATTCTGTTCAATGGATTTACAACCAACATCTTTGTTAGCAAGTTTTTAGCACCTGGACTCAAATAGTTTGGAATGGTGTAGACCCCATTACTAATTTTCTTGAATAGAGCAGGAATGAAATCATCATCAAAAGGTAAACGACCACATAGCATCACATAAAGGATGACACCACAAGACCAAACATCAACTTCAGGCCCGGCATATAATTTACCACTAATGACTTCAGGAGCGGCATAATTTGGAGAACCACAACTTGTTTTGAGAAAATTGCCATCACTCATGAAATTAGATAAACCAAAATCAGCAATTTTCACATTAAGCATCTCATCTAATAGTAAATTTTCAGGTTTTAAATCCCTATGAACAATCTTGTGACGATGACAATAGTCGACAGCACTTATTATCTGTTGGAAAAACCTTCTTGCCTCATCTTCTGGCATCTTCCCTTTTTGAACGATATAGTCGAACAATTCCTTTCCAGCAAATTCAATAACCATGATAATCTCATCTTTTGACTTGATAACATCGTACAGTTTGATGATATGTGGGTGCCTCAAAAGCCTTAGGTATGATATCTCTCGCTCAATTCTTCCCTGCATGTCCGATTTAGCTAGTGTTTTTCTGTTGATAATTTTCAATGCGACTTTCTGGCCAGTTGTCAGATGATAAGCCAACTTAACTTTCCCAAATGAACCTTCACCCAAAGTTCTGATAATTTGGTACTTTCCAATTTTTCCACCCACAGGATTGTGATCTGGTTTCTCTTCGGTCGATTCACTCATTTTTTCAGTGGCTTTTAGTCGTTGTTTTGTACGTGTTTTGCTGTTGTTTCGGACTCATTTTCCAGTATTTCAGTGTAAAATAAAATTTGGGGAAATTTATGAGTTTCTTCGCGAAATCATTAATATATTCATCACGTGATTGACCGGAAATATACAAATTCCGACCTATATTACATACTGGAAATGTTTTGGTAGTAATTAGTGTTACTTGCTACTATCATCCATGGATAAATTGGAGAATAATAATCAACTTACTATTATACGTATGATTCACTTTGGGAGTTTTGGCTTCCTTTTCTACTGTTATCTTTTGTAAACTCGTTTTCTGCTACAGTTGGATACGATAAAATTTCTGGGATTCTCTATTTTTTTCAAGTGCTTCATAACCGGTTTTTTTGAAAAAAATCAACAAAAAATCAAAACAAGTAAATAAATAAACAACACAACACCAAAAACACACATTTGAAACCTGGAAACCTGGCATCGTGTGCTTTACAACATGACTGATCCTTCAGAATATTTTCAGCCAGGTGCGTGTTCCTAGACCCTTTTTTTTTTTGTTGCTAAAAACGAAGAATGATGAACTAACAATGCAAATAGACTTCAACCCATCAAGTTACAAAGTATCACAGTTAAGAAACGTTCTCCTACAGCAAGACGTTTCATATCCAAGCAATGCAAAAAAACAGGAGTTAATCGACTTGTTCAATCAACATGTTAGACCTTCTGCTGCTAAAAAATTGAAATTGCTCAATAGTGTCGTGGCCAACGATGATGGTATTGAACACGTTAAATCCAAAAAGATATTTGCTAATGATGAAGAGGTTGAGGAGAAAAAGAAGAAATCCCCAAAGAAATCATCAAAACCAACTGACGAGACGAAATCTTCGAAGAAGAAGTCTTCCAGTTTTAAAGAAGTTTCTACGTCAATTGGTAGAGTCCCAGTACTTCAATTATCTCCTCCAAGAACTAGAGAAAGATCTCCAAAGAGAAAAGTATCAAAATCTGATAAAGAGGAAAAATCCAAAAGAGAAAGATCTCCAAAGCGTAAGGTTTCCAAAACTGATAAAGACGAAGAGACTAAAAGAGAAAGATCTCCGAAACGTAAATCAAAATCTAAAGCTGTTGATGAAAGTGATGGTGAAATTGAGATATTGAAGCATGAAAAGAGTGATGTGGACTCGGAGTCTCCTTTTAAGGTTGATAAAAAGGTAGAAACTTCATTTTCTAATGATAATGTCTTCCAATCTTCTCCAGACTCTGCTCCAGCTAAAATTATTCCAAGAAAACGTAATGCAGAAGATAGTGAAAGATCTCCTAGAAAATCAACTACAACTAGTAAAAGAAAAACAGCTTTTTCTTCATCTCCTGAACCACGTCCAAGAGCCAAATCGCCATCGAAGAAGGTTTTACAGATTTCTAAATTTGAAGATGATGAAGACAATCAGCCTCTAAAACATGAACAAGACATTTTCAATGATATCAAGGGGACTTCTAACGATGACTTGGTTTTTGAAACTGTCGAAAAATCACCAAGTAAGAAGAAAAAGAAGAAGAAGAAGTCGGTTGAACCTCCTGTTCTTCAATTGTCTCCTGCACCTACCCCTATTCCTGACTCTTCGCATGATGGAATACCAGTTTTTGACCTAGGTGCTCAAAGTACTCCAACAAAATCACCGAGTCCAGTTATTACTAGTACCCTCGAGAATTATAATACCCCAAGCGGTGGTGATGTTAGTAGTTTCACTGATAATTCCTCCCCAATCAAAGACAAAACACCAGTTGAAAGATCATCATTAATTCCAGACTTCTCAAAATTCAAAGTCAGTTCCAATTTTGCTAAAAAATTAGGGCTTTCTAAAGTTGACGGTTTGAAAGCCGAAGAGGAATCTAAAGATAAGGTTAAAGATGAAGATCCTGAACTTTTGGAAGATGTACAAGATCATGAAGACTCAACATTAGAAAATCTTCAAAAAGATTTTGAATCAGCTAATCAAGCATTACTGGAAGAAGCTAAAATCGCTGTTAAACAAGTGAATGAAATCTTTGAAGAGAATCAAACTGAAGTGGAAAAAATTATTGCTGAACCAAGAAAATTTTTTGAGTTTGGACCAATTTTGACATTCGTAAAACAATTCTTAACTTTTGCTTTATTCCTTATTGTTATCTTTTCAGGATTATGGTACCGTGAACAGCGTATTTTGATCGGATATTGTGGTACAGAAATTGATCAACCAAGTTTTCCAGATACTGATAATGAAATATTAATCAAATTAGACGATTTTCTACAAACTGTTAAACCGAAATGTTTGCCATGTCCATCAAATGCTATCTGTTTACCAAGTTTACAGATCAAGTGTAAGCAAGATTTCATTGTTTACAAACCTTGGTATAAATTACATGGAGTGTTACCGTTTTCTGATTATTGTGTTGAAGATCAAGAAAAGGAAGATATTATCCATGAAGTTGTTGCTAAGAGTTTAGACCTGCTAAGAACTAGAAATGCTAATATAAAGTGTGGTGATGGTGATTATTCAGAAGTTGGCATTAGTGATGAAGAATTGCACGATTTTTTCATTAGTTCAAAAAATGTGAGTTGAAATCAAAATGTCTTTTAAAGACCACTTTTACTAACTATCAATCCAGCCGTCAATCAGTGATGAAGAATTTGAAGAACTTTGGCAAAGAGTTTTGAAAGATCTTGAGAGTGAACCAGAAATTAGTGTAAGGCAAGTTTTTTAACTTTTATTTAAAGACATTGTTGTTTACTAACATTTTTTCACAGCTACACTATGAAGGAAGTTACGATTCAGGATCTGCCTCAGACGACGTATCCACCGATGAAACTGAAGAGGAGACAAATATTCCACAACAAAAAGTCATTTTCAGATCGAATTCGTCAGTTAAATTGAGCATCTCATGTAAATTCAAGAAGGAGATTTATGAAAGGTTTCAACAAAACAAATTATACATTTTTGGAACAGGTGTTTTTTCTATTTTAATTCTTTATTTACGTCACACAATATTATCCTATCAAGAAAGACAATCAAAAATAAAAGAGATTAGTGATATTGTTTTATCAAAACTTCAAAAACAAACCAAGAATTCAATCCATGACACAACCGGATTAACTAATCGTTATTTATCAGCAATTCAACTTCGTGATGAGCTTCTTAGTAATATTAAGAACTTGAACCAAAAATATAACCTTTGGGATTCAATTACAAATCATCTTGAAAAGAACACTAACATTAGGTCATCAACTAAAGAGATTCATGGGGAAATTGTTAAAGTTTTAGAGTGGATTGGGGATGTTAATTGAAGACCTAAAAACAGCGTATATTAATGTACGGCCATAATTAATTAATCAATGATATATAAGTTCCAAACTACAGTTGATATTAATATTAAAATTATAAAACCAATGATAAAAAAATTGTCTGTAATTCCCCCCTAAAATATATATAAAATAAAATAACTCCCAGAATTGAAAATAACATAAATAAAAAATCAACATATATCCCACCAACGTCGTTAACCATAGATCTACCATAGATCTACCAATTGTTTGGATCCTCAGAATCCGAAAATTCTTTTTCATTAAATAAATTTTCAACTGAAATTTCAGAATGATTAGTATTAGTATTATTACTTCCCGAAATACTTCCATTACTCAGATTGATTAAATTTGTTGAACTATTCAACAGTTTCTCAGAGTCAAGTTCTTTAGTGGAAGAAGAAGAAGAAGAAGAAGATACTGTTGATTTTCCAATTTTGGATTGAGGTTGAGATGCGCTTCTTTTCAAAGTTGATTTTTTAGATGATGATTTATTATTGGATGTGGGAATCAATGATGTTGAGGATCTTGCTAGTTTCTTCTTTTTAGGTTTCCCTTTGGAAGAATTAGCAAACGTGTTGACATCTGATATTATTATTTGAAACTTTGTGTTATTTGGGTGATTGACTCTGCGTGTTTGTTGTGGAGTAGGTTGTTTTTGATCTTGTTGTTTTTTGAAGAATCCCATTTTCGGTATATCTGGAAGTGGTTGCTTATTATGTTGGGGTATTAAATTTTGATGTTGATGTTGATGCTGATGCTGATGCTGATGCTGATGATTTGATATGAGTTGTTTTGAAGCTGGTGTAGGAGAAGGTGGTAAAATCTTTTGATTATTCGGTATTGGATTATTCTCATCATTTTTAATTGCACTGGAGTTCATCTTGATTGTTGTAGGTGATGAGTTTAATGTAGAATTCTGTTTTTTATCATCCGGCGTACGGAATAATGGATCATTTTGGTATATTTGATTCTTCAACGGGGTGAAATTCCTAGTCATAGATCCACTGGTGCTTGATTCCATGGTTTTCAGAAAATTAGGAGTGCTGAAATTGATATTCAGATTCTTTAAAGGTGTTCTTCCAAATTGTGGAGTTCTAGACATCACTGGAGATTCATTTATAACGTCACGGTAGAACCTTTCTGGAGAATTGAAAAAACTCAAGTCGTTATTCATGTCTGGATGAGTTAAAGGGACCCCATTTAAACCAATTGGTTGTTGTTGTTGTTGTTGTTGTTGTTGTTGTTGAAAACCAAAGTTGTTGATTATATGGTTTGACATTGGAGTGTTTTGGAAAACGCCATCTTGGATATTTCCCAGTGAATTAACCCAAGTTTCATAGTCCAAAGACTGATTTGGACTTATGTTATGATTCTGATTGTTCATTTATATTTATATATATATGTTATCTTAATTGTAAGTCAAAAGGTCCAAAGGGAGTGGAAGTCCAATATATAAATATATATATAAAAAAAGGACGTAATTCTCAAACTTATTTATCAACTGAAATGTACTTTGAAACTGAAAAGCCACCAAAATATTCAAAAGCTTATAAATACCGAATACTTGTTTCTCTTCTTTTCTTCTTTGTTTTTTTTCTTTTTTTGCTTTTTAAAACTTGTGTTTTTATTTTAACCTTGTTAAAATTTTGTTTTTGTTTTTGTTTTTGTTTTTTGTTTTCAAAACTTCTTTTGTTTTTGTTTTTTTTTGTTGTTCCTCGGAATTCAAAATAATTTAAAAAAACGCGTTTTTTTTTTTTTATATGTTTTTTTTATATGGTTTTTTTTATATGTTTTTTTTATTTGTTTTTAAATTTCAGTGGAAAAATATTTTAAATTAAAATATTATCAAGAATTTAATTCCGAGGGGAATTTCAATTCCGAGGGGGTTTCAATTTCGGTTTCAATTTTTTTGTTTTTGTTTTTGGTTTTGTTTACATTTCAAAATTTTTATTTTATTTAAACCCACAAAACAAAATAATTAATATTTTACATTTCATTTACATTTCATTTTCATTTCATTTTCATTTCATTTTGAAGAAGAAGAAGAAGAAGAAGTTTCTCTCGTTTTATTTTTATTTTTATTGTTTTTTTTAGTTGTGTTGGAATGACAGATCTTGTTGAAGAGTCGCCTACTAAGCAAATCAGGGAGAAATTGGAGCATTTACAGTTGAGTGAGGGTGATTCAGGTAAAAGAAAGCTGGTAGCTCCAAAACTAGTGTTAAATGAGGAGTTTGATGAACAAAATTATTGGGAAGAGCATGCAACAGTGATACACAACACAGACGATTCAAATACAACGCTGCCGGATTGGATGAAGGTGAAGTTACAAATGGAAACCCGAAATGTGAGCAGCGACAGCACAAAAGTTGCATATATCAAGCCAAAACTAGTGAACGATGAAAAAGAAGCTAATCAAACGTGGGAACAGCTGAAGGCAGAGTGTGATATCCACGATGAGGATCTCTATTCGTTTAATATGGATAAGTCTGCGTACAGTTTTCAAGACTTGAACATCCAGACAAACCCTTCCACATTTAAGGTAACATCCTTTAAATCAGATTTCTTGGACTCACCAATGGCCACTCCAAAACTGATGAAATCTATAAAACTGGCATCACAGCGACAGCCGCAGCATGAGCTAGAAACTCACCAAACGACGAAAGCTCCTTTGAAACTCATAACTCCTACAGACCTTTCAATGATCTATGATGATAAACAAGAGAAATGGATAAATCAAGACGCTAACATCACTGCAAACCACACTATAAATAACTCTACAAATAACGTCACATCAGCAACAGACTTAGATCTGAGCTTCTCTCAGTCTAAGAAAGCTCTCGTATCGGCTATAACAGATGCCATCAAACCTAACATTGACTGGGATGCCGTTCAAGATCTCGATATATCACATAAAAACCTAGTGACGATGATTGGAATTCAAGAATTCACACCAAATTTGAAAGAGATCAAATTAAATGGAAATCAACTCACCAACTTTCAAGGTCTTTCGACAAAATTACAGAAAATCGACTTATCACAAAATTCAATCTGTGACCATCTTACAGATTTCCACAAATTTAGTAATTTACTCACATTGGATCTAAGCCATAATAATATCAGTAATATGGATATATTTGTGGAACTACCCAGCCTAAGAGAGTTAAACCTTTCACATAACAAGATCAAAAAGATCACGGATTTACCTACAATCATGAAGCTTGATCTATCTCATAATAAAATTCAAGGTGCTATCGACTTGAATGATTATAGTTTTAGTTGGTTATGGGATTTGAATTTAAGTGGAAATTCCATTAAGAGCATTGCAAACATTAATTTGAAACAACTTTTGTGTTTATCAATCAGACATAATAATTTGGAGAATTTTGAATTAAATCAACCATTAAAATTGAAAAAATTAGATTTAAGTGGGAACAGCAATTTGAGTGAATGTGACTTAAGTGATAAGCTAATATATTTGACGATATTATCAATTGATGGAACAACAAAAGTCACTGGAAATTTCCCAAATTTAAACAGTTTGAAAATATCTAAAGATTTCGATCTAAAATTATTGTCAAATGATGAATTCAAAACAAACCCACACTTAAACTCTCTAATTTATACAGAATCCCGACTAAGTCATTTAAACTATCAGCTAATCACAAAAAAATTTCCAATGCTGCGAGATTTAGATTTGTCTTCAAACTCAATTGGTGGCACTTTCATGGATCTCTTACAGTTCTTAAAATCTTTTCAAGCTTTGAACACAATCAAATTAGACTCTAATCCTTTATTGGAGCAGTTGAAAACAGAACAAGATCAACTGGAATTTAAGATAATGTTACACAAGATCATAAACAATGAATGAATTACATAACCTCTCTAAATCTATCCATTTTTTCATTTCTAGGAAGTAGAATGATTGGGTCAGGATAATCTTCAACACCTTCACCAGTGTGAACAATTTTAGCATCACAATTTTTTAACTCAGGGCACCATTTCTTAATGAACGCGCCATCAGGATCATGAATCCTTCCTTGTCTTTCTGCATTGAAAGATCTAAACCAAGGTTGGCAATCAACACCACAAGAAGCACACCATGTCCAACCTCCATGATTCGAGCTGTACTCACAATCAATTAACCTGTTACTGAACCAATTCATTCCCCATCTCCAGTCAATCAACAGATCTTTAGTTAGGAAACTGGCACATAACATTCGACATCTATTGTTCATATAACCAGTGTGTAATAGCTGTCTCATTGCAGAATCGATTATTGGATATCCTGTCTTACCAATACACCATTTTCTGAAATTGGATTCATCATCTGTAAGTTGTAAATCAAGAGTGTTGAAGTTATATGGAAGATCAAACTGCAACCATGGATTAGATACTAACACATGTTTATAGAAATCTCTCCATGCGATTTCTTTTATAAAATCTTGAATACTGGAGCTTGCTGAACCTATCTTCTTCAGATTATGATAAGATAAGATCTCAGAGACAATTTCACGAGTTGAAATGGCACCGATGTTAGTGTATTGTGATAATCTTGAAGTTGTTTGTGAAGATGGGGTAGACTTATCAGCTTCGTATCTTGTGATTTTGGGAGTATTTACGAAATTTCTGAGCGTATCATAAATATGATTATCGGTTGCTTTGATTTCATTGATAACGTTGTTGATGTTTGCTTCAGTTGTTCCAAAAGTTTCTAGTGATGATAATCTAAATTCAAAGTCTAATTCATAATCATCCGAGACAACAAAGGATGAATCCCACTTGTCAAATCCTTTAACATCTTTAATATCCATTGGATTCTGATCAACATGATCAACCCATTTCTTGAACCAGGGAGTAAATTTCTTGAATTCAGTACCTTTTCCTGTTTGTAATGTCAAAGGTTTGACGATACATTCATCATGGAAACAATGTAAGTTCAGCCCTGTTTTTTCCAATAAAGACGTATCTCTTTTTAATTCATCAAAGTCATATATCAAATTCAAATAAACAGAATTTGATCTAAATCGTTCATTAATCAATTGAGCAAACCATTTATGAAATTCAAATGATTTGTCATTAACATCATCGAAATAGACAACAGATAATGGAATGTTCAATTTTTGTAAACTGTTGTCCAATTCATTCAGTCTTCTCAATGTCAGATCTATTTTCCAAGGACTTTCCAGATGATTTCTCCAGAATTTAGTCGAAATGACGTACAATCCAATCACTTTAGAACCATTTTGTAACGCATCATTAACGGATTCTGAAAGGGCAATATTATCATTGATTCTCAGATCTTTTCTGAACCAATGGATGATGTATTTTTCTTTAGAATCAATTGGGTTCACTTTAGCTTCATAAGCATCTAGTAAGTCTTGTAATGGTAAAGCAATTTCGCCATTTCTATACTTAGCAGCAGATTTTAACGACTTTGCTGGAGATGGATAAAATGGGTTCGTATAATATTTGGAAAAATCTAGTTTGACCCTTTTGTTAGCCATTATATCATGATATTATAAGAAGTCAGATGATAGAATTGGATACTGCGAATTTGGTGAAGAAGTTTCATTAAATTTTAAAGGTCGTGGTCGTGTGCCTATATTGCTTGCTTGCTTGATTTATAACATGACGTCACATTTCTTCAAGTATTTCATAAATGCCAAATGTATACTAACGTAACAAGAGTCATGACGCGTCACGACTCTCTTGACTCTTGAAGTATGTGAAATTGATTAGTTGCAAGAAGAAGAAACTATCTCATTTTTAGGATAATGTAATTGAAATTGTAATAAATGGGAATAATTTATTATTGAGTAGCCATAGTAAATTTTGTTGCTATGGTTACACCTATTAACAAAATAGAAAATAGATTAGTACATAATTGTACATAGTTATACATATATGCCAAAATATGTCAAACTAGTGGACCCAATGAAACAGTTACTCCTTTGATTGACTAGACCCATCAATCTATGATCTCAATTTGATTCTTCGTTTACCACCAGCTTGTTTTGATCAGTTTTGGCAGCTCGTGTCAAGATGAACCCTAAAAATTGAACGTCATTAAAGTAGTCAGTCAATTTGTAGGTCAATAGTAATTTTCTCAAGATCTTTGATAGAGTTTACGTATCAATCTTAGTTTTGACCTGAAAGGAAATTTCTCATTGTTGTGTCTTTTGATGTATGCCTCCTCTAATAATGGTGCATTCAATAAAACAGGAACATCAATTCAAAAATCAACACTTATATTTATCTACTCACAAAATAAATTTAATCTTCTCATCTCACTTACTGTATGTACATCATTAAAGGGTCCACTTGATTAAAATATGCGGGACACCCTGCCCTGAATGCGTCTACAATAGTACACTTATCTCAGTGAGTATAAAATGCTGATATACGTCAAGTCATTTGAGAGTTCTTGGAGGTCTTTTCCCCACATTAGGTACCACCCTTTTATATATAACACATTAAAACAAGTCTTACTTCAACATATTCCTCAAGTCTTGAACAAAAGCTCACAACTAGCCATGAAGCCATGACATCTGATGAGATCAAACAATACGTTAATGATTGTATTTCAACTATTAAAATTTCAATCACATGGTGTTGTACTTTCAGTGCTAATGGTCACTCAACATATCCAACTTACATAGAAGATTAAATATCCCTAATTTTGCTAAAGAAATCAACCCAACAATCAGCTTCAGTTTGGACTTATACTGAGTATCCAACTGTGCATATTGAATAATGAATGACAAACTGTATATAGAAAAGATTATATGGTCCTGTTTTTTCCTATCTGATGTCCAGTAAACCCAAATTCCAATCATTTCCGAATGTTTTCAAACTCTTAGGTAATTTCTCATTGATTTCGCTAAGGTAACATATAGTTTCCTCCAAAACGATCTCTGGAACGATAATTGAATCTAACTGTCCTCTATCTTTCTTCTCTTCCTCAATATTCTTGAGATCTGTCGTATAATATAACTTCATCGCTTGTTTCGTTAACTTTCTATCAGAACTCAGGAGATAATTGACCCCTGTGTTAAAAACCCATATTAACAGCTTCTTGTTTGATCGCTCATTTGTAAATTCGACAATCCTCGTAGCATTGCTATTGATGTTATCCAATAGCAGTGTGAAAGTGAGATATCGTGGGTTGTAGGTTTCTGCAGTTTTGTGGTTTAAACTTATGCACCATTTGAAAACCTTCACTAATTGTGAAGTCTCATCAGTTTCGCCAATGTTGTTCGAACATTTTGAGCATCGCAGTAATTTGTTAAGCACTTGAACATTGCCCAATACTGAGTTATTTGTATTGAATGCAAAATAATAGTTCCCTGTAATGAGTTCAGTGTCTAAAGGTTTCAAATTGAATCGATCATGGAAATTAGAGTGTTCATGATCGTGAGGTTTATGACAATGCCAGAAGTCCAACATCTCAGACCACAATTCGGAAGGCATCTCACTGAGCTTGGTCAACTGCGATGACCTCAGTATTACACACCCACAGCATATGCAGTTCAATGTGAAATCTAATCCAGATAGAAATCTTGCATCCCATTTGTTCAGATTAAGCGACATCAACGAAGAAACAGGTTCTGAATTCACAGGGAGTTTTATAATGATGGAGTTGTTCTGTGACTTTGTACATTTGGATAAATCAATAGATGGGTCAATGGGAAGTGGTAGTGGGACGTAAAGTTGGTATTTATCGTTGTAATGTACCTTCAGTAAATCATCATCCACAAGCATGAGCTGGTCCAAGACAAGACGAGTTGAAGAAGCTGTATCCCGAGGTTCAATAAATACCGAGATGGAGCGGATAGCAACGAGGTGCTCAACGTAATAGGTCAAGTCCATGCGAGAAAGACACGTTTTAAAAGCTTTGTTCCTGTTATTATTAAAAAATATAATGTCCCATTTTTGTAAATATTGAAGAAAAATTTCCAAACGGTTTCACTAAAACTTCAAAAAAATTTTAAAATACTTTGTGTCTCGTACTCTTGAGCTGATTTTGATCTTTAATTGGGTATAAATTGAGCTCATTTTTCTGGGTAAAAGGATAGTTCAGTGGGAAATTGATAGTGATATCGATGTTCCGGTCAACTTTGGTGGCTTCAAACTAGTATTTTAGTCTCTGCTTCAACTTTCAAAGCGAGCGTTACTCTCAAGATAATGAAGACCAGTACAATTCGTTGAGATACACGGGTACAACAGACCCATACGTTTCACACAGGGGATACGGTATTTCCACTGATACCACCTTACCAGTGCAAGGTCACCCAGGCTCATCTAGTGATGAGACACGGTTAGATACTCAACCAAAGGCACAGATAAAGCCCCGAGGAAGCTACGAACTACTAGTTGAGGAATCCAAAGTTTAACTGTGAGCTATATCGCAAATTCTGGGTCACATATTGGGAGGTTACACTATTAACCGTCCAAATAATATTATTGGATGATACTTCGATAAATCCTTACAAACACCACCGTTGTCTTATAAATACTTATATTACATAAATACCACGTTAAATAACTCACGCCTGTTCCGGGATATCATCATGGAAATATTTACCTTCCAATGTAGGTTTGATGACACCAATTCTTATACAGAAATCACCGAAATGTTCACCTTCCAGTCTTTCCAATGCCCATCTCTTGAACAATGGTTTCAAAGTAGCTAAAACTTCATCCTCTTTTATACTCTGCTTGAAGATCTTATTCAATCTTTGTCCATGGAAACCACCCCCAAGCATCAAGTTGTAAGTACCATAAGCTTTACCAACAAGCGCAACTTCAGCCAACCATGGTCTAGCACAACCATTTGGACAACCAGTCATTCTCATGACAATAGAGTCGTGTCTCAAACCATATTCCTCTAGTGCTTCTTCCAACTTTGTGATCAACACAGGTAAATAACGTTCTGATTCAGCCATTGCTAGACCACATGTTGGGAATGCAACACATGCGGCAGATGATAGCCTTAGTCCACTGAAGTCAGTGTTGTCTAATTTGTATTCTCTCAGTAGTTGTTTCACGGTTGGTAACTCCTCTTCTGAAACGGTTGAAATTAAAACGTGTTGATTACCTGTTAGACGGAAAGTACCTTTAGAGTTGGTGCTTTTGAAGAACTCTGCAATTTTCTTCAAACCTTGTTTCTGTGGTAATTCTGGTGTGTTCTCAACACGTCCATTTTCAATGAAACAAGTGAAATGGTGTTGGTTTAATTCATCAGTAACCCAACCAAAATGATCGGTGTTATCCTTGATTTCAAATGGCTTAGCAGCCTGGAATTTCTCACCCCATAGTTCTTCGACTTTTTGTTTGTAAAGATCAACACCTAATGTATCAACAGTGTATTTTAGTCTAGCATTCTTACGATCTTTTCTATTACCGTTATCTCTTTGAACAAGCATAATCTTTTCACAAACAATATGAATCTTGCTAGCTTCAACATAACCAAACAAAGAACCCGCTCTTGGGTATGTCTTCTTATTATTATGTGTCGATCCCATACCACCACCAACAAGAACATTGAAACCAACCACTTTATTATCTTCAACAATAGCAATCAAACCAACATCTGAGGACCAAACATCAACATCATTATATGGTGGAACTGTGATATTAATCTTGTATTTTCTTGGTAAATAAGTAGGACCATAAAATGGTTCCACATCAACGAGAGCATTACCAGCAACCAAAGTTTTGACTTTCTTTGGACCTTCTTTTCTGCTTTCAAATTTAGTAGGCCAGTCTTCGTCATCATCCTCTGGGTCCGTTCCTTTCAACCAAATCTCATGATAAGCTGTTGTCTGTGGTAACAGATGTTCAGATATTCTAGTAGCGACTTTGGCAACTTCGCCATGGATTTTGGCATTACCAGGTAATGCACTAATCATAACATTTCTGTTCACATCACCACAAGCACCTAAGGTATCCATTAGAGAAGCATTCATAGCTCTGATGGATGGCTTCAGATTATGTTTCACGATACCATGTAATTGATATGTAGCTCTAGTAGTCAATTTGATAGTACCATTACCTCTTTCATCAGCCAATTTATCCAGACACAGCCATTGGTCTGGAGATGTAATACCACCAGGTAGTCTTACTCTTGCCATAAATATATAGAAAGGTTCTAAACCAGCAGCTTTTCTTGCATCTCTTAAATCTCTGTCATCTTGCATATAGATACCATGGAATTTAGTCAACTGTTGATCAGAAGATGCAATAGCACCTGTAGATTCATCTTTCAACCCTTCAGCAATGGTACCCCTTAGATAATCAGATGCAATCTTGATATCTTCATTAGTAATTGGAGGTGGTTCGTCAGCTGTTTGAACATCATCAACACCCAAAGCTTTCCATAATTGTGCTTCCCATTCCTTATAACCAGTTTGGAAACCATCTGCATCCTGGTCATCACCTAATCCCAATGGAATCAATTCTTTAGCATTCAAAAATAATAGTCTTGCATGTAGATCTTTTGCTGGCTTGTTATAGTAATGCTTATCTTGTTCTCTTGGCCAATATAGAGAATCACCTAGACCGAAACATGAGATTTTAGAGAATTCTAAGTCTAAGTCACCTGAATTTTTAACAGCATCCCAAAAATTTTTACCATTTTGAGGGAATTCACCTTGTCCTGAAGTTGATGTAATGAAAACAATGTTTTCTTCGGTTGGTAAGTCTTCCAAAATGATATCATCCATTGAAAGAACAACAGATTTCAAACCTCTTTGTTTGGCTCTCTTACCTAATTTCTTTGCCAGATTTTCAGCAGATCCACCATCAGATGCGAAATAAATAGATAATGGAGGTCCGCTTAATCCTTCTAACAGTTGAGAGAAAGCTTCTTTGGCACGTTTATCTTGCTTTTGTTGAACAAGCGAAGTTTGTGAATGCTCCAAAGCTCTAGCAAACTGAGGGTTCTTGGAAGATAACAAAGTCAGCTTATTTTCTCTCTCCAAAAAGTTTTTAAGATTTTCTTTTATAACAGTAGAGTCTAATTTGAATTGATTTGATTCATCTAAAGTTGGATTAAATCTGTATAATGGGATATAACCACTTGCAACAGACTGTTTGGTTTGAGTTAGGATATCTAGTGGAGAATCATTTTCATCTTTGATTGGCAAATAAGCCAAAACGATAGAAGGTCCTTGAAAGTTAGCAGCTTCAATTAAAGTTGTCAAAACTTGCGTATAAGAGGAGTAAAGTGCAATGGAGCCAACATAGCTGTTGCCGTAGTTCATAGCATAAAGACCGATATCCTTTTTACGTAAAGTTTGTTGGTCTTTTGAAGCAAGTTTTGAATCGTAAGGCTCATTATCAATGATCAAAATGTTGATATCTTTGTTTGCTTGTAGGACGTTGTGGATACCAGAAGAACCTAAATCATACGACCAGGAGTCTGAACCAATTAACCATGATGACTTGATGAAAAAATGTTCTTTAGATTCCAATAACAATTTGCCTATAGTGGAAGAATCTGTCTGCAAAATCTCCAATATTTTTGATGCTAGCTTGTTGGTTTGGTGAGCAGATGATTCACGAACATGTATCAACCAATTGGATAATAGTTCAACTAGTTCAGAAGCTCTAGGAGTGTTGAAGTCAACTGATAATGACTCGTGAACTTTTGAAATCAGAAGTTGTTGTTGTTCCAAGTGATATATATAAGAACCGTAACCAAAATCAGGAGTAGTTTCGTTCACAGATGAAGAAGTAAATTCGTTGTAGACTTTCAAGTTCTCACCAAATAGTTGGTCAAGAATCGTTGTGTAACCTTCTTCAAGTTTTCGAATTTTGGCAATTTCTTGTAGTTTCTCTTCGGAAAATGCAACCTTTGTTTCTTCTTTACCAAAAAATAAGTTCTGAAGAGGATTAGCTTCATCAACATTTGTTTCAATTACTTTCAACACTTGCTTGAAATCCCCATCAAAATTGTTACCAATAGTAGAGGCAGAAATCTTTTCAATCTGATAATCCACCAATAAATTCGGACTTTGGAAAAACTCTAATAACAAATTGGAGAATCTAGATGCCAACTTTGATGAAGATTGTTCTAAGATAGCAATTTTATTGATTGATGATGGTAATGATTTCAAGATTTGTTCCAATGGTAATGGACTTAATGAGTTCAGAGTGATGACTGGTGACGAAGAGGCCTTAGCGATAGATTTAGAGTATTGTCCTAAGTGAACAATCACAGTAGATGCAGATCTGGCACCTTTAGAGTATTCAAATGGAGTGTATTTGACACCATTAGCGTTTAACAGATCAATGGCATTTTGAAGAGAATCATCAGAGTCTTCAGGTAGTTCCAAAGAATTAACTTTATTCTGAGATGTTTTAAAAGAAAGAGATTTGTGGTAGAAATGCAGCACTGGGCGGTTGTTATTAGCAAGTAAAAGTGACAACGATGCATTTTTCTCTAACAACTCATCATCACTGGATATTAAACTTATGAATAGCGAGTCTTTCAATGCAACAATTGATTGGAAGTCTGATAATCTAACATTGATAACGGTGCTCTTTGGCAACTGACTGAGCAAAGGTAACGCCTGGATAAGTGTCTTATCGTCTGTATAAACAACATTAGCAGCGTCTTTAGAAGCGAGCTGAACAATGTGGCTGAAAGGGTCTGCTGAGTTTAGAAAAGAACGGGCAGCAGAGGAAATTAGTGGCTGTGATTTCAGCTCGACGGTCTCGAAGACGAGCAGCGTCTCATGAACCATTCTATGAGTATTTACAACGGTTACAGATGTTGCTTTGCAAAAAAAAAAAAAAGATGAAGAAATGTTGAAGTAAATATTTAATCTTTGATCTTTGACTTTTGCAGTGGCTAGTGCATCTATAAGAACTAAAAGTGGCAGCTTGTCACGTGACTGTGGCTGTTCTGTGGAGTGGAATTACCAAACGTCGTGCTGTGATTGGCTGGTGCAAAGCTCACGACACGTGACTTGATGAATTTGTGCGGGCTTTGAAGAAGGCCGGGCATTGGAAATTTTGTGAATTGATTGTAAAAACAGGACTTTGAACTTTTGAAGGGCTCTGAGCTATGAACTCTCTGGGCTCTCTGCACTCTCTGGGGCTCTCTGGCTATGATCATCAACTCATCAGCTGTTTGGCACTTGTATATGGAAGTTGGAAGTTGGACACTCAGATATTCCATTGAGATGCATAGTGGTGTCGGGGTGTATATTGGCATCGAATTAATATTCGATGTAGTTACGTATAATAATAACACTTATAAAGAACAGTAAAATTCTTCAAAAACCGTGGTTGATATATTCCTTTTATCTAAATTTAACAAGCTGACATTTTAAAGACATCAATACAGTGGACACATCATGCCTGATTGAAAGTTTATACGGGGCCGTTCTGTAAATTGTAGGGTTCTAGATTCGTATTCAAACGGACCACTGCACTGTCATTGAATGGAGGCAGATAAGAAATGACATAATCAGCGATACGCTGTAGTTGAGTGAATAAATCAACGGGCGACAGACTATTCCAACACACATTCGTGGTCGGGGAATCAGAGACTGCAAAAATTCCTTGTATGAGGATCATATCAATTAAATACCACTGATTAGCATCTAGCACACAAGTTATTACAAGATTTGATGGAATACCTCCAAAAAGTATCGTTACGCATTGTTCCCTGTCCCTTTGCAAATCACATACATGATAATTATATGGTGATGTTGGAGTGGATGTTATTAATCTATATATCTTGATTGTGATGCTTTAGTTCAACAACATTGTCATCATCAGCCCCATATCTTAAACATACAATAACAATAACAATAACAATAACAATGACAATGACAATGATGATAAATTAAAATGTTATTTATTGTTATCACGTGAATATTATATTACATAATCACAATGACGTAATCCTTTTTGATTCGCGAAATTTCAACGAAGAAGTTTGAAAAAGTTATAATTAATTGAATTTGAACATGAACACACAATAAATTCATTCAAAATAATCAAAAGAGAGTATCATCACAATTCCACGAGTAAAATGTCATTTGTTAAAGAATATGCTGACAAAAAGGCCATTATTTTCACAGATTTTGATGGAACCGTCACTTTGCAAGATTCCAACGATTATTTAACGGATAACTTAGGTTTTGGGTATGCAAAACGTGCAGTCTTGAACGAAAAACTATTGAATGAAACGTTGTCTTTCAGAGATGGTTTCAGAGAAATGCTTGAGTCGATTCCAACTCCATTTGATGAATGTATCCAAATTTTACTGAAAAACGTCCAATTAGATCCTGGTTTCAAAGAAACTTTCCACTGGGCTCAAGAGAATGATATTCCAGTTATCGTTGTTTCTAGTGGTATGAAACCAATCATAAAAGCATTGCTTGAAAAATTAGTTGGTGAAGATTCCATCCACAAGATTGAGATCGTTTCCAATAACGTTAAAGTACACGAGGATGGCTCTTGGGAAATCGAATACATAGATGAATCAAGCTTTGGCCATGATAAAAGTAGAGCTATTAGACCTTATAGAGAAGCTAGAGCCCCTGGAAGCCAACAAAAACTATTTTACTGTGGTGATGGTGTGTCGGACTTATCAGCTGCCAAAGAAACTGACTTGCTATTTGCCAAAAGAGGTAAGGATCTTGTCACTTATTGTAAAAGAGAAAATGTCCCTTTTACTCAATTTGATTCTTTCAAAGACATTTTAGAAAACATCAAGAATGTCTTGAACAACGAGAAAACTATAGATGATTTGAACGAAAATAACAAATAGATTTATATATTCAATCATACCACATCTTGATTAACTCCTCACTCACGGCACTTGGTGTCAATACACCTAAATCTGTAATTAAAGCTGTAATGAATTCATGAGGGGTGAAGTCGATAACAGGAGAGTTCTTCAACTCTTTATCCTCAGTAGTAAACACCCAAGGGTCCTGTTCGGCAGGAATATCATCTGGTGCAAGTGGGAACATTCTAACAAACTTATGAGACTCTGCAACAGCGTAAAGTGGTTTGTTAGCAGCTTTGGCTAGAACACCTAATTGATAAGTACCAACGTGATTTATGATCCCACCACTTTCCGAAACACCTTCTGCGCCCACTAAAATCTTGTCTACTTTATGTATCACATAGCCGATAGCAGAGTCCACAATTAATGACACAGGGATATTTTTATCTCTTAATAGTTTAGCCATCTGAACACCTTGTAAAGTTGGTCTAGCCTCGGTGACAAATACTCTGAACCTGATTTTTTTATCAGCAGCATGCATTAACAGTGTCGAGACAGTTCTTGAAAATGAGTGCACCAGTATTATATCATCGTCGGTAATGAATTTAACACCTATTTCTGCAATCTTGTCTCTTGATGCCTTTGATCTTTCCAAGAACAACTGTCCGTTCCCCACAAGATGACGTTTACAGCTCTCGTAATCATGGTAAAGGTGTGTGTTCCTTAGTACAAAACGCATGAATAGATCACAACCAGCAGATAGAGAAATAGCATTTGGAATCGAACTCTTGAGTGTCTCTGTAGCATCTTGAAGTAACTTGATGAGCTCGGTCGATGTCGAGGGCTGTTTCACTTTCAAAAGCGTCACAAGCGATTCAATTGCCGCAATAGGCATCGTCATCTCCGCATCCTCTTCCAAAAACTGTAAATACGTCTTTTTGATATCAAAATCACCCATTTTCAAAATACTTCGAAAGGTATTTAAAAAAGAATAAATAAAGAAATTAAAGATTAAAATAAACACTTGAAAAAAAAAAAAAAAATTGTATGTGTTTCGCGGGAAATTCGCGGGAAATTCGCGGGAAAATAATAATGTTCCGTTTCGAAAAGATCATCAATGAATCTTTATTGGGAAGTCATTAGTTTTAAAAATTGAGTGTTTCGGGAGTGTTTTGGAAGTGTTATGAGGCTCCATCTGCCATATTTGAAATGTGTGCGTAGTTTTGCAACGTCTAGTCTGCGAAGTTCGCAAACTTCGATGTCAAAAGTGAGGAATATCGGTATAATAGCTCATATTGATGCTGGTAAAACTACAACTACTGAAAGAATGCTTTTTTACTCGGGTATTACATCGAGAATAGGTAATGTGGACCAAGGTGATACCGTAACAGACTACTTGCCTGCAGAGAGAGAGCGTGGGATCACCATTCAGAGTGCTGCCATAACCATGCCTTGGAACGACTACAAGATCAACCTGATCGATACACCAGGACATGCAGATTTTGGATTTGAAGTTATCAAGTCTTTGAAAGTGCTTGATGGTGCAGTAACGATCTTAGATGCCGTTGCCGGTGTGGAGTCCCAGACTGAGAAGGTTTGGAAACAGAGTAAGTTGATTCCTAAAGTATTGTTCATCAATAAGATGGATAGAGATGGTGCGGGTTATAGTAGGACTGTGAAAGAGATTGTTTCAAAATTGGGCACGCGTGTTCTATTGGTTAACATCCCTTTATTCGATGAATTGGCAAATAGGGAAAAAAAGTTTGTTGGTGTGATTGATATAATTGATAAAAAAGTGTTAAGATGGGATAATGATAAGATATCAGTCTCTGATCCAAACGAAGATCAACTGGAAGAGATAGTTAAATGCAGAGAATCTGTAATTGAAACTCTTGGTGAAATTGACGAGTCTATTGTTGAATCGTTATTAGAACATGATGACTATTTGAGTGTGCCATCAAACTTAATAAAGGCTTCTATCAGAAAAGCAACATTGAAGCAATTCGCTATTCCTGTTCTTTGTGGTGCTAGCTTCAGGAATATTGGTGTACAACCTCTGCTAGATGCAGTCACTCTGTATTTGCCAACTCCTTTAGAGCGTGAACCTGAACTCAATGTACCTCACAAGTTGACTCCACAAGGTTTCGTTATTAACAATAATAATAACTTGACCGTTGGAATCATTTTCAAAATTATCACTGATCCAATACGTGGAGTTTTGAATTTCGTACGAGTATATTCTGGAAAGCTCGTGAGTAATAGCAATATGTACGTTAACGGTGAACAAGTGAGGATTGGAAAGCTATTAATGATGCATGCTAACGTTCCTCAAGAAATCAATGAGCTAAAAGCTGGTAATATCGGTGTCATTGTCACTGATAAGCTTAAAACCGGTGATACTATATTGAGTCATGTCATGAAGAAAAAATTACAATCTAAAGAGTTGGGTGTTGTTGTCAATCCAATCATCGTCCCACCTCCAGCGTTTTCCATTTCAATCGAACCAAGAACTTCGGGTGATAAAAGAGGGCTAGATGAAGCTTTGAGGGTTCTTTTAAGAGAGGATCCAAGTTTAAAGCTGACAACTGAAGAAGAGACAGGACAGATTTTATTGAGTGGAATGGGTGAATTACATCTTGAAATCGCTAAAGATAGATTAATTGATTTAAAAGCCAAGATTGAGATAGGTAAAGTTATGGTTTCGTATAAAGAAACCATTCTTGATTCTAGATCATTGGAGAAGCAAACGGATAGTGGAGTTTTTTTGACTATTTCAATGTCCCCAAAACCTCAGGATTTGAGGCTCCTGCCAAAGGGCAAACAATATAGTGACTTAGGTGATGATAATATCTTTATTAATGATTATGAACCGAAAAATTGGGTAAATAAACTCATGCCTTATCAAAGTTTGATAAACACTTTAATATCTGGTACAATATCATCCATACAAAGAGGTCCAATATTGAAGGTCCCATTAAACTCAACAATCTTGCAAATTGACTCAATTTCGATTCCTGATGATTACACAAATAATATGGAATTGATCAAACTCGTGCGTGAATCTATTTTGGAGATGGTACAAGAAGAAAGTAATTTCCAGTTGATGGAACCTATTATGAACGTTACCGTTGAGGTGAACTCACAAGATATGGGTAATGTGATTCAAGATTTGACCTCACAAAGAAAAGGTGCGATATCATCAATTGATGATGGCTCCGAAGATAGTCAGGAACTCATTGAGTTCAATGAAATCAGTAACAAGCAATACGTACCAGCCAATGATGAGACTTTACAATTCCTGAAAGAGAATAAGAATTTTAACGGTATGCAAATCATCAATGCTCAAGTACCATTAAAAGAGATGATTGGTTACTTACCAAAACTGAGAAGTTTAACTCAAGGAAGAGCCACTTTTGATATGGAATTCAAAGCAATGGAGAATGTCACAAGTGAACGGTTTGAAGAGATTGTCTCTGAAGGATGACTATGGTTTCGCATATACATGTACATAGATAGAGGGTTGATAATAGATAATAGATAACAGATGCACAGATAGAGACTGTACATAGAAAAGATATCAGCAAAAAAATGAGAAAACCATAGAATCTTGAAATATAGCAGTAAATAAAGAGACCTATAGATATGATTATATTCTACTTCATGAATTTATATTTATATTTAAATGAATTTATATTTTATTTTATTGGGTATTTTATTTTATTCTCACCTTTTTTTTCGCGGTGTTTTTTTTTTTT
>JAJLXD010000078.1:107143-123142 GCA_030571115.1 Wickerhamomyces sp. yHMH617 | reverse complement strand
CCGCATCGTTTAATCTGTTGTCTGAAGCTGGGTCAATTCCACAACTGGGGGATTCTTTTGTTTTTTTTTTTTTGATTCTTCTGCTCTTGTGTTTTTGTGGGGGGTTTTAAAAGAACAATATATATATAGGAATTGGCTTTCTTATTTTGATCAGATCAGCAATAATGATGAACTCAACAGTGTTCAGATATAAACGTATAGCGAGAAAAAGATCATCCGTCTTTATAATAATTGCAATAACTCTGTTCTTCATATATCAGTACACATCCATTCCAAAGTACACCCAAGATCAGATATCTCAGTTACAATCTTCATTACAGGATGCTAGGTCAAGTGTCGATAAGGCTGCTAATTTGAACGAAATAGGTGATGATGACTCAACTGTTCCTTTCTACAAATCAAACGCTGCTCTTCGAGGAAATAAAGAAACAGAAGATCTCGATACTGCTTCTGGTTTGAAAGCCAATAGCAAGAAAGAGAAAATCAGGCAAATATCCATGGCGATGGAAAAAGATAAAAGTGGATCAAGATTGAAAGCTGGTCATGAACTATTCGACAAAGTTTTCGAAATATTACAGAAAGGGGAACCGTCAATTCCAAAACTGGAACGATACAAAACTGAAGACCGTATTTATCATGCTGGTTATGATGGGGAGTCTAATGTCATTTTCTCTGAAGATTATTTGAACGGGTTTCTTGATTTGACTACTGCAGAAGTGGAAAGTTTAAAAAGTTCACATGAACAAGTTGTCAAGGCATTACCTGCATCATATCCAACCAATTTGTACAGTGGTAATGGGATCGTATATGTCGGTGGGGGTAAATTCAATTGGCTAGCTTTATTATCTATCAAATCATTGAGAAGTTTGGATTGTAAACTACCTGTTGAAGTCCTAATCCCAACTGAAGATGAATATGAGATTGAACTATGTACAAGAGTATTTCCAGCCCTGAATGCTAAATGTATCTTATTATCACATGCTCTAGGTGATGCTGCTTCAAAAAAATTCAAATTCAAAGGATATCAGTATAAGGCACTGGCATTAATCGTGTCAAGTTTTGAGAATGTGCTATTATTAGACTCAGACAACATTCCAGTACATGCCCCGGATTATCTATTTGATAACGAACCTTTTATTTCTAATGGATTAATCACTTGGCCTGATTTTTGGAGAAGAGCAACCTCGCCGCATTATTATAAAATTGCAGGTATTCAGGTGTCTGAAGAGAGAGTAAGGTTTGGTTATGAAGATAGAGATAAAGATACTAAAGAAGTTCCCTTCCATGATCGAAAAGGAACTATTCCTGATCCTACTTCTGAATCAGGTCAACTAATGATCTCAAAATCTTCGCATACTAAAGAACTGTTTCTGGCTCTATATTACAACTTGTATGGGCCTGATTATTATTATCCCTTATTTTCACAAGGATCAGATGGTGAAGGTGATAAAGAAACTTTCCTTGCTGCTACTGTTGCATTGAAATCATCATACTATCAAGTGAAGAAGTTTTTAAATGCATTTGGTCATTTCAACATGGACCATGAATTCATAGGAACCGGTATGGGGCAATACGATCCAGTAGAGGATTATAACATAGAATTGGCCAAACAACGGCAAAAACAAACTTCAAATGAATTAAATCAACAACTACCAGATGTTTCAAAACAACCAAGAATATTATTCGTGCATGCTAATTTCCCAAAGTTGAATCCGGTGACTTTGAAAGAAGAAGGTAAGATCTTTGAAAAAAATGGTGATAGACTTCGACTTTATGGGCCGGGGATGGCCAAAAGAGTTGGATATGATTTTGAATTAATCCAATGGAGATCAATGCATTTCTTGGTTTGTGAGTTAAAGATTCAAGTTGAAGCGTTCAACGGTAAAGATCACCAGACCATATGTAAGGAGATCATCGACCAATTGGAGCATCTCGAGAATACGGTGAAGGACAACGAAAGAGATTGATTTTATAGAAAGAAAAGTCTTAATATTAAATTAAATACCCACTTCAATTAAACTAAACTTGATGTAGACTTCCTAATTAGGAAAGTAGATTTGAATTTTTTTAATCATCGGATCAGAATTTTTTCAAATAAAAAGTAGAGAACCCAAAAAAAAAAAATAGCTTTCTGACATATTCAATTTGATTCACGAAACACGTTAAAATGAGTCCAAAGCTGTTTGTTGACGAAGAGGAAGACGATGATTTCATTACCCCACCTCCTGTAGTTCAGGAACCTCTTTCAAGTGAGAAGAACGACTTAATCGAAGCAAAAGATGAAGGAGAAGAGGACGACGATGACCCAATCATCACAGAAATACCAATAATCTTCAAGAAACCACCCTGCACACAGAAGCTGTATCTATTGCAGTACCCAGGCCGTCCTGAACAGCGCCCTTTTGCGGGATCTAGCAAGATCATAGAGTCAAGGCTCAAACCAGAGTCAAATCTGATAGAAGTTGAGTTCCCTATAAACACCAACACAGAATTTCATGATATAATAAAGAGTGAAGAATGGGGAGGTCTCAAGACACAAACATTACAAGGAGTTCTGCTCAATCTTGATGGATATTATGTTGCCAATATGAAACAAGGAGAATTGGTGTTAATACCGTTGGACTCTACAGCTCAATTGAGGCCTAATTTGAAACATATAGATAGAGAAGTTGCACATAAGAAAGAGCTTCATAGAGTGGAGAATCCAAACACTTCAGGAGTACAAGTTGTTCATATGACAGTTAAGAACACCTCTGAAAATGCTCCAAGATTAGGAGGAGCATTATCGGCGAGAAAGAAAGTTGATGAGGAAAAGTTTCAAGTATTGCAATGGAACGACTTGAATGATGAAGAAACTCATCGAATCAGAGATATTTTACTCAATGTGGAAAACAAATCTGAGTTGATTTCGAAAACAGAAAACGATGAGTTCATTAGAATGCTAGTGAAAGATACAATGGTATAAGATTACATTATCATCATATTCTTAGGCAAGTACACTATCCAACTGATCCATACTCTCAAATTGATCCTGTTGACCTACTCTTCTTAGAATTTCCTTCTTCGAACTCTCGCATACCTCTCCAGCAATTATCAACTCATCAAGGATATGATAGGCCTTCTGAAAATTAAATATAATGTCCAGCTCACAAACATTACCGTAAGCTTTATCCATTTGTTCAACGTATCTATGAATGATCTCTAGAGTCAAAAGTTCGTTCTCATCATTATCAATACCAGCAATGAAGAAAAGTGAAGCATATCTTCTGTAAACTATTTTGGAGTCTTTTTCCATGTCGTTAGTAAAACAGAAAAAAAACAGAACAGAGCAAAAACTAGCTGCGTTCAAAAAACATACCTTTATATTCTGAAACATTACACATCTTAGCACGACGAGCAAGAACCAATGCCGTTAGTTCTCTCGTTATTTTAGCCTTTTCTTTCTGAGAAAGAGGCTCATACCATTTCGATAGCCTTACTTTTCCCTGCCTCGATAACAAAATCAAAAAATTGATACCCATTGCTTTCTTCTGGTGGTTATAAATCAACTTATTTTATATTTTGTTTTTTATTTGGAGTTTCAAATTGTTACGTTTTTGATTTGATTATTTTAACTGTTTTTCTATTTTATTTGTACCAAATTTTCGCGAAAATGTTTAAAATAACTAAAAAAATTAATGATACACATAAAAATATTACAAAAGAAGGCAATATCTTAGAAATTAGCAATGTACAACTTGAAGATATGTAAATTAATGTAGAAAAGTTGAAAACAAGTTGCAAAAATAAAAATTAAAAATTAAAAAAAATTAAAAAAAACATTGGACGAGTCCGGAGTCGAACCGGAGACCTTTCGCATGCTAAGCGAACGCGCTACCAACTACGCCACACGCCCTAAACTTAGACAAGTAAAAACGAAAATGGAACCAATTTTGCATAAATTGATCAAAAGCAATGGACTATACACGATTTTAAAATCGCCTATACCCTGCCTTATGAGGCAATCCATGGCTTAATACTACACAATTGAACTATCTGAATCTCCAGCTTTCCAAAGACATTCTAAATCTATTACCTAACAGAGATGGATAAAGATTCCATGCTTTAGCAAACAAGACTATCAATTGTCTAGAGTGAGATATGAGATAATTACAGTTTTGTGAAGCATATAAGAAGATAGATGACGTATCACAGAAGTAATATCAATATATTAAGCAATAAATATCAGATAGTCCTACTTAGTTAAGGCATTTCTTTATCATTTTCAGTGTTTTCCAATACACAAGTCGCGTTTGTTTACTTTTATAAGTAGGCTCTATTGTTACATCGCGAAAATTACCCCATTCATGTAGAATTATCTATTACATCAAATAAGTGACAATTATCAGTGTGTTTTTATTGTATTAAACGTGTAATCATACTTTATTTGGTTTCAACTATCTATTGGTGCTTTCAAAGCTCAAAATATATTAAAAAAAATTGTAAAATTTTATGTTTTAAAAAGCTAGACTAACTTATAATTAAAAAGTTGAAAGATCAAGTGAGACCTATGTTCTTTAATAAAAATTCACTTTATTCAATTTTAATTGTATGATTTGATATAATAACACTTATTAGATACCTTAGTCGTCTATTGATAGATATGAGAAGAATTAGAAGAATTGCATATCGACTAACATATCTGTTGGATACAATGTGATGGTGGTAGTATATAAAAGTATCTATAGATGAAAGCCGGGTGACTCTTTAATCTCGTACTCACAATACACTCAGAGTGAGTCTTTAACATTTCTTTAAAAGAGCTCATTTAAAAAAACCTCTCATTTTCACAGGATTTAACAATAAAAATGCAGAATCTTTCCAATATCCTTTCTCTCGTTTCTTTCTTGAGATGATATATTCTACTTCAAATTTGATTTATCGTTGAAATGGCCAGATTAAGTGATCTTCCCAATGAAATTCTTGTCAAACTTGTGAGAGAATTGGATATTTCTCAGATGCACATTATCAGAGAGTTCAGACCAGAAATTTACACAGTTATCAGTGACGCTTTTGAGGATTGCTACACTGGTATTATTAAAGATGATATGCTGAATACCGATGAGACTCGAGATGGTTTAGCAAAGAATTATAACTACTTTAATGCTACTGGGCCAATGGGTAAATTGTTTGATGAAGCAGTTTTGAAGACGTGGAATATTCCTTTAATAGAAATTACCCAGCCTGATTTGTTTTCTTGTGAAGAGGCACAGGAGAAGTTTCGTCGTTGCTATGCCAATAAAGACTACTATATCTGTTGTCATTTCGGTACAAATTTTGGGAAAAGAGCTTACCCGGGTCAAATGGAGTTTCTATTAACTCTTTATGACCAGTTCCCATTCATAAGCTGTGCTATACCATCACTTAAAGAGGTTTCTATTGAGTCCCTTCCTGATAGTTTGACCAACGATCGGCCATGTTTGTATCAATTTGATGATTTAGAAATGTGTAATCTACGTGGGATCAGCAGAAAGAAGGCCTTTACTCAGTTCCCTGAAACTTTCCAAGCTCCGGAAGAGAATGCTCAATGGCTTGAACAAGATGTTCCGCTATTTGCGAGAGAAGGTTTTTTGGCTTCTGTATTGAACCTTGAAAACTTGAAGAGTCTAACTATCGTTGATGCAGTCGTACATTTTTCAAATTTGACTCTGCCTAACGTTGAAAGACTAGAAATAGGTATGATAGCTGATAATTATTACACCGAGCCATTTATCAATATATTAAATCTCAATATGCCCAAACTGACCACCTTTACCATCACTTTTAGTGAATTGATTGGAATTACCTATAAGGAAAGTGGGTTCCACTGTCCTAAACTTAAAGGTGTGCATCTTAGAAGAGCTACAGACAACCTAACTACTAAACAAATGACTCCTTTCGAATTCAAATTTCTCGATACATTGATATCAAATAACAGAAATGTTAAGGAGTTGACAATGGAAACCATTGATATGCGAACTGGGAGGTCAAAACATTCAAAACTTGATCTAAACACATTTCCTAAAATTTTAGCAATTAAAAAACGTAGGCTATTGAATGAACCAGAACCTTCATATCCAAAACCAGAATGTGTACCCAACATTGCGGTACTTGATATAGAACTAGACGGAAATGAGGCATACAAAAGACTAGACATAGCAGAAGATGGAACCACTTTAGTGTTTGTCGAGGATTTACATCTTGTGTATTCACGGATTGAGTACCAACCAAATGAGAAGTTGCTAGGAGAACTGGGTAATAAAATATACCATTTTCCACTAGCTAAAGCGATGACAATGGATTTATGCTCATACTTTATATGCTTTCCTCCTTTTGAGACACCGATGTTGGAAGAGCTAACACTTAGATTTATATTGAATCCACCCCCTAATTTAAGACGCCTGCATGAATGGATTACCTTGAGAAAACGGTGTTTTCCAGGACTTCGGAAACTGAGCCTTGTTGCTGAAAGAAATCATCTTATCATGATTGTCTTAGTAGGATATACAATTAAAGAAGCGATCAGATTAATGGAAGCAGATGGTTCAATAAAGTTCCAGCTAGAATTCAAGAAGAAAACTGAAAGATATGGCGATATGTTTTTCATGGGCAATGAGAGTTGGGTTGTGGTTAGGGTTTATTATGATAGTATGGTCTGATCGGAGGGATGGTTGGTATGATCGATTAAGAATGTATGTGCTTTTGATTGACAAAGAAATGGACTGAAACTATTGATGGTGCTTCCAAAAATCGGAGAACTAAGTTATCTTCCTGATTATCGGTGCTTCATAACCACACAGGATTAAGTTATTGTACATTTGGCCACAAAGAGACAACTTTAGCTCATGTGATTGCAATAATATATTCAAACAAAGACCAGTAACATGAAGCTATCATATACTTTCCAAATCATTACTTGCTTGATCAGAACCAATTGCTAAACTTTTCTTCTTCGGCTAATGATCGATCCAGAGAGACCTCCCTTGGCAAACTTACCCATAGAGAATATTTTCGAATTGGTCAAAAATAACCCTGGAGTTGCTCTAGGTTTTTGCTTCTTCAGACCTGACTTATTCGAGGTCCTATCGGATAACATTAAAGATGCTTATAACAATTGTGGCTTCCAAGATATTGGTGATTTCAAAATTAAGAAATCCCTCTTCTCTGAAAATCAACCTAAGAAGGAGATATTCTCACCACCAAGTGGAATGAGAGCCCCTATATTATTGATAGAGATAACGCAACCTGACTATTTTTTCAGTGAAAACACTTACTCTGTGTTCATGGATTTATTTAATGACAAAATCTACTTCCTATTCATTCAAATTGATCAATGGCGTTCCAAATACACTGAGTTTTTAACAGATTCATTAAGAACTCGACATCAAACAACAATTCTCACTCCCTTTGATGTTCTCACGTTGGTGCCAAAAAAAGATATTAAACTATGTAACTTATATTTTACAAACATCAAAACCCTCAGAATAATTTTTGGAAATGGCTACGACAGAAATCAAAGTGCGCTACTAAATGACACTAAAATGCCGCAACTAAAAATTATCGACATAGTTTTAAAAAAGGCAAACAATGAAGAGTTCCGCCAAAGGCACTTTGAATGTGATGAACTCACAAAAATTATCATTCATACAACAGTGCCAACCAGGAAAATTGAAAATTTTGTTAGCTCAGCCCTTGAATCGTTTCATCATCATGATCATTGCATTATGGATGGCTTTGACACATACTGGACGATATCAAAAACCCACAATTCTCAAGTAAAACAACTCCAAGTTGTCAACAAATCCCAACCTCTAAGAATTGAAAACATAAGGCTAATCCAAAATGATATTGACCAAAACATACAACAACTTCAATTAAAATTTAAGCGAATGAATATGAATGATGATTTCCTACCTAATTTATTGAACCGAGTGATTTTACCACGTGTTCAAAGACTTATAGTCGAAAACATAACCACCGAGGCGATGCATTACATGCGTCACTTATCTTTTCCTGTTGTCAAAGAGATCGAACTCACAGTATCCAATGGTGAGAATCTCTATCTACAGTTGGATGCTCCCCTTCTAGAGGAGTTGAGGGTTGAATATCTTCCACCAAGAGGCGAATTGCTAAATAGCGCACATGTTACTCTAGACAGACAGTCTTTCAGGATGTTAAAAAAGGTCAGAATTGAGCCGAAAGATGTTTGCTTCTTTGAACTATCAGGTTTTACTAGATACCAGGAACGGAAATTAATAACACTTGGTGCTGAACTACCAACGTACAGGAATATAACCTAACGAACATCGTCTTTAGTCTCCTCGTTAGTTGAGAAATGATAATGCTTTAGCCTGAAGAAAAACTAATACCTCATGTAGACGAAGCAAGTAAATATGGAATTGAAACAAAACAAAGAACAAAGAAGTTGGCCATAATTACGTTACACGTGATGGACGAGCTTTGAAATCTTATATTTTGACTACATACACTCACCACACTTGCAATTCCTCAAATAGATCAACTCTTGCCTTTGAGTCGGATAAGGAGTTCGAAACAGAACTTCTTACTTGATCGACAAAGCCTGAAGGTCCGCATGACACGATTGCCAGAGATTGGTGTTCTGGATGCTCTTTCATCTCATTCGCTATAATTCCATCCAGATCAGGTCTCTTTTCATGAATTGTAATGTTCGAGTGCTCTGATAGTCTTTTAATGGTATGCTCGACTGAACTGGTAGACGCTGCTGAGCTTGATGTCTCTGTTTTGGATTCCTTAGAAATGTTGGAGCCAGTAATGAAAATATCAATCTCGACTGAATCAGAGCTAGTTATATTTGTTAACTCTTGTTCAAACCATTGTAAACGTTGTGATTCTCTTAATGCCCAAACCAGTCTAATCTTTTTATTTAAATTCTTTCTCACAGAGTCTAGGGCATAAAAAAATGGACCAGGAATACCACTTCCACCTACCAATAACAATGCTGAATCATATTGGTGTACTGGTGCTTGGTGACCATATGGTCCTTCAACACTCACCGTAATTGACTTGGAATTACCAGATTTCTCTAATATTCTCTTGATGGTCGCTGTTAAACCTTTTTTAGCTTTAACATATAGCGTGATTTCGTTTGGTGCTAATGCTGAATCAATTATCGTGAAGGGATGGGATTGCCAAAAAGTTGAAGAAGTGAAGAAATAAATATAAGCATATGAACCTGGAAATGGTCTGAATAATTTGTTATAAGGAACCTTTATTTTAAAAGTGTCTTCATCAACGAGTTGAATATCAGCCTTAGGGAATCCAAAAGTGATCATTCTTCCAATTCTCAATACTCTGTCAAGTCCCCAAACAGCCCATGAAGCATATATCCATTCTAACCATCCAAGGTCATAACAATGCCAATAACAACCAATGATGAATACAATAGCCAAAATGACGTGCAAAACCAAAAATAATTCATATGCGGCTGTTCTGAACTGATGCATAGCTTGAAACAAAATTATACCACCGGCAACAGTTGCAACCGCACCCCATCTCCAGTAAGCCTGTGCATAATAGCCTGGAATATAATCGATGTAGACACCATAAGCGGTGTAAGCAGCACTATGAATCATGGCATGAATCCACATGAATCTTGCAACCCATTTATGGAAAACCATAAAACTGGAATAAGGCAATCCGGTCAATTGAATCAGCAAGTTATTACGACCACTAAAGAGAATCAACAATGGAAGTAGTGTGAACGACAAAATACCTGTTCTGTTACCAACAAACAACATAACTTGTCTCTTGATTGGGTTTATTTCATTTTTAACAAAGCCCAAATGTACTGTTGCTAAAAGAAAATTCAAGCAGATGAATAGGAAAACAATGACTGATTCAAGTCTTGTTGGTAACAATGTTGAAAAGAAAAAGTATTTGACAGGTTGAGCATGTTTTCTGTTGAACAAAGCTGGTGTAGAAATATAGGATCTATACCATTTTGAGATTTTACTATTAAAATGACGTTGGTATCCTAACCTTTTCACAAAATTTGCCAATCCAACAAATACTAGACAAATCACAAAGTATAAATACATCATACCACCAAACATTGGAATACTATCTAAATTAAAGTAATATGCCTTGTAGTACTTGTAGAGTGGGGAGACTATTTCATATGGAACATCGATTGGTGTTGAGAATTTTGTTCCTGTGACATTCAAATCCATTTCCCATGGATTTATGTAATATTGAGTTGCATTTGCATATGATGCTTCAAAGTCCTCTTTTGTCTTCTCGAGCTTTGCATATTTGTTACAATACTCAGTGTATTGATCCATGACATCATCCCATTTTTCACCATCAACTTCTATAATGTTTGCAACGCATTTGAGAACAGAACCAGCGAAAGGTTCATACCCACAAACGTAATAGTTCTTTAACTTCTTTTTATCTTTGAAGTTCCAGGTGAGTGTTTTGAGATAGACCTGACAACCGTATAACACAGCTTGAGAATTTCCATAATGGTGTGTCTTAGCTGCACCAGCCTCAACGCCTTGGATTGTCAACCACAATGATAATAATATTTGGCTGAAAACTAGAGGTTTCATTTTTAAAGGGTCCTGCTTGTAGAACCCATAAATGATAATCAGCAGATATTTACGGTTTTATAGAAATTTGAGCCGCCCCCATAGTATTTCTCGAGGATCCACGATCCACGGTATCTCCAACATGTTCCAAATTGTGCATAATAACCATAATGCCCTTGAAAACTCGTTACAGTTATAAAATTGCAGTTGAATCTGCCCCGTCGGTCATTTCAATTAACAGGATTGTACCGCTGAAAAAAGAAGAGCCAATAGAATCGAAGGCAGATCCACTCTATTAACATTTAAGGAGATCTTATTGACCAATGAGGCCAACGAGATGGAAAAGATAGGTGCGTCATTAAAAGTAATTTTTTTTTTTTATTTTTTTAGTTTTTTCATGCAGGTTCAAACACCAAATTAAGAAAATCTTTATGAAAATTTAAGCTTAAATAAAATTATCTGATTAATCAAATCAAATCAAATCAAATTCAAATAAAAATTCAAATAAAAAATTCACCCAAATTTTTTACGGTAAAAACAAAACTGTAAGAACCAATCTTTTTTTAACAGGTTATTTTTGTTTTGTGTTTTGCGACTGTAATTATTCAGTTTCATCACCAAGAACTGTCAGATATATATATTTGACCATCATAAGCCAACACGGAACAAATGTGTTAATACCTAGTAGTAACAGATACAATGAAATAGGTTAGTTATATTTACGGATTCATGGGTATAGCAAGAATGTAACGAGAGAGTGATGACTGATGAGTCGATGTCTCGATGACTGATGCAGTGATGCGGCATTTTGCTGTGCATTGTTACAGTAGTACTAACAAATAGAGAGAGCCAGTCTGCAGTAAGGACCTCTAAGCACTGAGGACCTCTAAGCAGTCAGGGCTCACTAGACTAGACTACTCAGTGACCTCTCAGACCTCTCAGACAGGCTTAGGCTGCAGCTGCTATCATGCAATAAATGTATAAGTAGGCATGTGGACCCAGACTCAAGGGTCCAGAGTTCGCCGTTAATGCTGATATCCAGTGGGCAGCAGGGCAGGGCAGTTTAAGCCCACTCTTACACTGAGACCCTGAAACCCTGATGGCTACCACTATCTCTGGCATGAGCAAAAGAACAATCATCAACAGCCGGCACAAGTAGGTTATGTATACATATACACTTAGGACAATTCTGTCACACTGCCATGTCAGTTATGAAATTAAAAAGATACTTCTGAAGGGCAGTGATGAACTACTATAATATTTGCGATTGGTATTTGTTGCACAGCTCTTGACGCATGCCTGATTGAGCTAGCTGAGCTGAGCCGAGTTTTCTTCATTCAGGAAATTAATTCTGTTGTTATGTTGATTCATATATTCCTGGTATCAAATTTTTAGATGAATGTTGGGATTCACTCTTCCAAAATTTCCATTATTTTAGCAAAAAAGTAAAAAAAACTGCAATAATAACATAAATAAAGTAATCAATATCATTAAGAAATATTCCAAAATAATAATGAACTCATTTATAGAGACATCCAGATATTATGAAATTTTGCTATTTTTATTGTACCTCTTACACGAACTTGTTCCGACAAAAGGATAATCCAGCGAAGCGAAGCGATTGATTAAAAATGAGTGGAGGAGAGAGACACTACTTTTTTGCTTTGTAAGACTTTAACCGACAAAAGTTTTCTCAAAAGTTTATCGGTTTGGTATTTCAGGCTCGTTAATAGTTACATCTACAAGTGTGTGTAGAGAGTTGCGATTAGTAGTTATCATGCAGTTAAGTTATCTATGCATATAAGTCTCACAAACTTCATCACCAGTACTCAAAATATAGCAACCAGGAGCAAATAATGCAACATTCATGACTTTTCCATGATCTCTATTTTCAGTACCGTTCGTCCTTTTGAGTAGCTGCATATGAAACACAACATCAGCAGAAGAAGAAGAAGTTTCGAATTATAAAATAATTGGCGATTGTTATTGTATTGTGATATTTGTTTGAATGTTATCTTCCTCGATTGGTAATGGTTTTTACCAAGACTCAAAGAGATTACCAAAATACCAAGGTACCAAAAAATAATACGATTAACGAACGAACCTTGGCAGTTTGTTAAATATTGAAAGGATTTTACTTTTTTTAGGTATTAGCTGCACAAATTAAACAGTCGTGCATTTGTTAAGAGAAGTGTCATTATCAGGGTCCGATTTAGGAAATTTGTAGATTACTGGATGTTGTACTCGAAACTCGAGACTTGAGATACAAATGGTTTCAGATTGATAGTCATTCTTGATAGTGTGAATTCCATTGTTTTACATTAATTAGGCAAACTATGCCCTAGCCTGTTTCACTTTTGTATTTCTCACTCCACACGGATTTTGGGACCTCATCAATATACTAAATAGTATAAATAGCCTTGCAAAAATCCTAAAGTGTATTTTTTAGAAAGTTCTTCGTCTTTATCTAGGATCTTTTATAATTATAAATGCAACCAATAAACTCAATTGCTGCTGCTTCATCATCAGCTACCCAAAATGACGGGACCGAACACCAAGACAACATTGTTCTTCACGGTGGTCCACGTACATACTTTCCACATTGTGTTATTTCTTAGTGCTTTCTCTTGTCCTACAATAGCTGATCTAAGAATATTATGATCTAATAGTTGGTTTATTACGTTCATTGTTCTTTAATAATACAATTTCATTAGTCGTTCAATTGTGAGATTTTCTCAAAGAAAGACATTTGTAGCGTGATTTGAATTTGATAAGAATTCATTCAAATAATCCATTTCATGCTGTACGTCTCTCTGAGTTGTTTCATCTTCATTTAAAATGTCATCTTCATAACCTGAGATATCTATTGATCCTTTATATATTGGTCCTATGGTTGAGAGATCCAATTCACATGGTCTCAGTGACAGGAACCAATCTTCAAATTCTGAGATTATTTTTGGAAAATTGAATGAATCTTTATCGGATTTCAATAGTGTTAAGATAGCAGCAGCCATATCCTTTATGATTTCGTTGTATCTTAGTGCCACATGATCAAAAGAAGCATATTGTTTTATGATTAACAACGAGACACTCAAGATTGTGATATATTGTTTCAATGCATTCATTGATTCCTCAAATGGTGTTCCATTTTTCAAGTGCTGGATCAAGTCTAAAGCAGTCCCTGAAGATTTAAACCCAATCAACAAACTCGCATTAAAGATACTATCGATTAACATGTAAGGTTTAATTGGATGGAGTTCATTCTTATAAAAATACCAACAAAATTTGATAACAAAGATGGAAGAATTGAGACAGGAATCAGCCAGTCTTTGAATGATGGTATCTTTTTTAGGGAATAGGGGTTTTCCATGAGGAGATTTTAGCTTTGATAATGCCAATTCTATATTGTTCGCCAACTCATAACGGAAAAAGGGTCTTGTTAGCAATATGGCAGCATTCAAATGGAACAAATGATTCAATAGTAAAGGTAGGAGCTCAAATCTCCCAGTATCAGTTGCAAGATCCAAAGACAATATCTGTTCAGCTTTTAATTGCATTGGTAAGTTATTAACCCAAAGATTCAGCTTATGAATGAGTTGAATCACCGTTTTGATGTCCACTTTTGTCTTAAAGTAAATAGCTTCGTATGTTTCTCCAGTGAGTTTAGCAACTTTCGTTAATTGATTCTCACAGACGGATCTCAGATTACCAATAGTGTCAGCTTCGATGGGTAATGAGCTTTGATCATTCCAAGTTTTATCATTGATAGCCAAGGGTTTACCTAATCCAATTGAGATAACGGTATCTAAAATATATAAACTTCTCCAAAGTTTTCTTCTATGGATAGCTTGAGCTTTACTTGAGGACGCATCGTTTGCGGATTTTCTATTCAAGCCTAGAGATTCAGCTATCCTTATAGCTTTGCATAATTTCAACCAAGCAGTTGTTTTCTTGTTAGTTAGCTGATAGTAGAAGAACAACAGAGCATTGGTTTCAACAAGCCATAGATTCCCATCATTAGTGAGATTGTGCAGTATTGTGATGGCACTGACGAAATAATTTTCTGTAGAGTTATGAGATATCAGTGATAAGATATCTTGATTTATTCTGCGACGTTCAGAGATTTGAAGGGATTTCGAATATATAGATCCAATAGCCAAAATAAGGTATAACTGGGCGAGTTTTTTATGATTCAAGTTGTTTAGATTTGAATAAGCCTCTTCCACTATAAAATTCTTTAGAAAACAATCATTTAGAACATATATCAGCTGATTTGCATTTTGTAGAAAGAGATCAACGTATAGATCACATACTTGTCTCGGAGGTAATGCATAGATGGTGGAGGTACATGTAATTGATTCGACGTCTTCTTGTAAATGTGTGCTTCTTTGTTGGACAAACTTTGTATTAGCCAAGACCATAACTCCGTCAATATTTATTGATTTAAAGAGATCCCGTGCGGCATGAAGAAGGAATAAAGGTGATGATTCACCAACATGGATATAGTTGATATCCGACTTATCAGCATATCCTTCCTCTTGAGGATGTTGTATTTGTTGTTGAGGTGGAGGCAGCATGTTTACTTCAACATTGAAGCCGCTTGTGTTTGAGAAGGCTAATGGGGATATTGATAGTAGTTTTATCTCAGAATTTGTTTCGGTAGCTTCTGGAGATTTAAGGTAACTGTATCTTAGAGATCTTTTATCAATGATATCATAAGAACAAGAACCATTTTTATTCTTCTTGATACAGAAAGTGCAAGGGTTTCCACCATCACATTTTCTTTTTCTTGCTTTACAGAAAGTGCACGCTTTTGATATGTTTTTTCTAAGAGCATAGTCGTTGATTGTTGGTGATTTGGGCATGATTTGAGATCACTGAGTAGCCCAGTTCAATCAAGAACAAGAGAGAGAGAGAGAGAGAGAAAGAGAAAGATTGGGAAGATTTAAAGTAAAATTCCACAACTGAACAACCGTCGAGGTGGTGCTCATTTACGTAATCGAACAAAACACATTTCCGCTGAGTGCAGAGTCTGTGGTTCCAAAAGAGTTGCAAGTTTGCAGAGGCGCAGCAAAGCCGCATTTGTAGACATCATACAAATTTCCACCATTTAGCTATTAATCTCATGAGATGTTACAAAGTCAGGGGAGCATGTTTGGCCCACAGGTTAATGTGAACACATAATCTTATAGATTAGTGAATGGTTATAAAATTGCATGGATGTGCACATTAAATTTAAAAACTGTCGATGAGTATTTCTACATTAGGCCAAGGACAAATTATAAAAAACTCAATTATACATTAGAACTAATCGATAATGATTTGAGATCTTAGCAAAATTTTACATTTACATTTTTTTTTTTTAATTCATTTTACATTAATTTTAATAACAATTTTAGGCAAAGGCAAA
>JAJLXD010000078.1:85968-107035 GCA_030571115.1 Wickerhamomyces sp. yHMH617 | reverse complement strand
GTATATTTTTTTAATTTGATGCACGTGATTTTTCCCACTTTTCCCACTTTTCCCACTTTTATATGCTTTTATATGCTTTTAAATTATTTGGGCGATATTTGGCCAATTTTTGGAGAACTTTCTATTTATTAAGAGAAAACAGTCGCCTATAAACATATTCATAATCCAACAAAATTCTAGTTCGTGACTTACATTTAAACCACTCGATCAAAAGAATAGTTTAAATGCGGGAATCTTTTAGTCTTTTTAAATGAGGAGTCTTTTTAACGAGTCATTTGAGAATTAGTTGAGGTTGTTAAACCCCATATTTTTCACAAAATATATAAGTGACACATTTTAGTCATTGTCAGCCTCATCAATGTGTCAGCCTTACTCCAATAGGAATTTTTTTGGTTAGCGAGTCCGATAATAGACTCAAATATCACTCATATCGAGACACTCTCCTCTGATTGTTTTCCCACCTCAACGTCTCACTCAAAGTACAGGGTTTTTTTGTACGGCTGATGTGGTGGTGAATCATGAATCTCTAGGACTCCTAAGTCTTTAACAAACCATAGTGCATACAAGTCTCACACGGCTGATGGGCACTCATTGCTCAATGCTCAATGAATGATTATTATTCACCAACGAAGTGGGAAACTGAAACAGATATGAATATAAATAGAGCTATGTAACCTTTTATCAATCAAATACTCATCATCAGCTTGATAGCTTGACAACTTGACAACTTGACAACTACACAAGTGCACATACACAATATGTCAAACAACTTCCAACAAGACCTTGAAAAAGGTGTCGCAGACCACGCCTCAAACTCGTCCTCAATCGACGAAAATATCACCGCTGCACCAACTCACATTAATGACAGCGACATCGATCAGAAGGGAAACATCGGTTCAAATATACTTAGAGTCACAACATCTTCCACTGGAGACATCGTCTACTTGGGTAACCAAGCCTTCCATAAACATGAACTGGTCAATGCCTTTGGTGGTGCTTTTGAAAGTGGTATCCATCCACAAGAGAGACCTATTGGTAACCCTGTTCCTCTTGGCTTAGTGGGATTCGCTATTTGTACTTTCACCGTCGGTATGGTGTTTGTTAATGCCCGTGGTTTGGACAACCCACAACTTCTAGCAGCTCCTGCTCTATTCTTGGGTGGTGCCATCACTACTGTTTCTGGATTCTGGTGTCTTGCTGTGGGTAATACATTTGCTTCTTGTGCACTAGGTGCTTTCGGTGGGTTCTATCTTTCATATGCTGGTATTCTGTTGGATTCATTTGGTATTGCTTCCGCTTATAAGGACCAACCTGACCAATTTAATAATATCATGGGTTTTTTCTGTATGGCCTGGTTTATTTATGCATTCTCAATGTGGTTATGTACGTTTAAAGCTACTTGGTCTTTCTTTTTAATCATTGGATTCGTCGTTATATACTTGTTCATATTGATGGTGTCATACTTTGCTGATAGTGTTAATGTTAGAAAAGCTGCTGGTGTCTTTGCTCTTTTAGCTGCAATTACTGCATTTTATGGTATATTTGAAGGTAATGCCACTCATGAAAACTCATACATTGTTCCTCCTCAATTCCCTATGCCTGGTGCTCCTCGTGTTTGAGAGGTTAATTCTAAAATGAGCTCTTTTTAATTTGCTCTTTAAATGTGTAAAAAAAACGTCAAAAAAAATCATCATAGTTGTTTAAACACTTCTTGTATTCGAATTATATACTGTGTGTATTGAACTGATCTAAGCCTAAAAAACAAACATGAATCCACTCATTTATCTACTCATATCAATGATTCCAATAATAAACTGTTGGAGAAATATCAATTCGCGAAACTCATCACTCACCAATTATCTATTCACCACTGACACTTATGAAGCTAAGAGCGGTTATCTGTTTGTGAATGTGAGCTCACATTCACATACTGCTGATAATGTTTTAAAGGGTTCAATCGAGAAGCTTCTACTGAATTTAAAAAGAAAATGGTCTCACAATGGCGCAATTTGTGACATCTTATTTAATGATACTTTAAAGAGTTATGATAATGATATCAATAGTAATACTCTTATGCTAAACTTATTAAGTGGTGCTGAAACAGATATTCTCGAGCTCCTGTTTCCAGAATGGTCTCTATTTACAAAGAAAAACTTTTTATTCTCATTCGTTATACTCCATTTGGTTATGGGTTCATCTTTATTGCTTATGATGTACATTGCAGTTAAGCTATACACAAAATACCCAATCAGCAATTGCAAAATCCCACTTGTTGAGGATAATATTGTTTGCATGCTTTCCACACAACCGAACACAGACTCAAATACCAACCCTGTACCTGACTATTATGAAGATGATGATTCTGACTTCACAGTGTATGACCCAATAGAACCATACCCCACACCAATGAACTCATCTGCTGCATCATCTATCTATAGTGCCTCCTCATATGAATTTGATGATAGGATGAGTATTTGGGATTATTCCTCAACTTCAGAATCCGAATCAATTCCTGAGGTCGATATTGACCCTGCTGAACATCCAAATCACGTCTACGAAATACCCAACCACCACCACCATCTTGAGATGTTTGACCTTTTGTTGAGAACTTTAAACGGTCTGGATATACCTCAGAGTGATGATGAGTCTTTGAATACAAATTCTGTCTCTATCGTCGAGTCGCTGGGGTATAATGGTGACATTCGAAATAACTATGAACGTAGAGTTCTAGAAACGATGTTTATGAACCCTGGAGCTTCGTTAGACTACGACAAAGATAGCACTGCTGATAAAGACCCGTGATTTATTTAGATAGACACTTTATTTAAATAAAAAGTTAAGATTTAAATTGTATTTTCAACAAGTTATTATCAACTTTATCATCAATGTTCCAAATCACAAGAGAAGCTGGTACGACTTTCCTGAATTTCTCACCATAACTCTTCGTCAACTTCCAATAATATGGATTGAATATTCCATATTTAGCTAGATAAGGGATTGTTGGAGTGAAATTCATATCTGTTGAACCAAAGTCCAAAGAGGAATTATCATTTGGAATAATCGATTGAGTAGAGTTTTCTAGATGATTAAATTTCAAGTAATCAACAGTATAGTTAATGATCTTGGAAACATCCTTCATTTGGAAAAGTTTTGGCTGACCATCATCTATACTATCATCATTAATTACCAACACCACATTGGTTAACAGTTCCCCAAATATTTGAGATTTCAAAATGTCATCCTCCAAATCATCCAAATTTGATAATAAACAATCTCTAAACTCTGGCCATATAATAAAATTGATCCAATATGGGTATTTGGATCCACGTTGTTTTAATAAATATCTCTGTAATGTGGTTGGGTGGAAAAATTGGTGTAGTATGGTATAAAAACTATCATACTCACTCAAGTTCGTCAAGATCAGATCAATAGAGTTATTGAAATTCTTGGAGTTCAACCATTTAGTTAAGTTAGTTTCTAGACTAGCGTATAATTTAGAATGGATCTCATTGTAAGGATTGAACAAGATTGAGTGGATAGATTCCAATTTTGGATTAGATAAACAACACAGCAGAATTTGTCCACATAGCCATTTAACACCACCATACGCAAATGTATAATGTTGCAAATCAGGGATTTTTTCAAATATTTCGTTGGCATAAGAACAAACCATGTTGATTATTGAAGGGGAATCTAACAATGTGATAGTGTTGAGTTCTTTGCTATTGTTGATGGATGTGGTGAACTGGATCCCAATTTTGTTGATCACATGTGAATCAAAAGTAGGATTAGTTAGAAAACTAGAGGTAGTTGGAGTGCGTGGCAGTGAATAGTCTATAGTGAAGTTCTTGTATAGTATATCTTGATTGATTGATTGTATATCTGATATTGGTGTCTGGTGTTTTTCTGGATCTTGCTCTTCTTCACTATCTGATTCAGAATCGTCCTCAAGACCATTGCTAAAACTGATGCTAGAGTTTTCAACTGCGCTGAAACCAGTCAACGTGTTCAGGTTGGTCTTGTTAAGTGTACTGAAAACAGATGAGTCGAGATAGCTCTTCAATTCAAGCACGTCGTTATTGATCTTGTTCATCTTGGATATGACGGTGTTATAGATAATCGCAAGCTCATCTTGGGACTTGTTGTCATAAAGACAGTCATTCAGCTTCTTTGTCAAGAAGTCACATTTGAGCTCGAGTTCTTTGAGCTTCTGTTGCTGTTTCGCTCTGTGTTTTCTCTGCGAAAGCTTATTTTGCAATCGTTTCTTGTCCATTTCAGCCGTTTTTGGGTAACAATTATATGTTTATGTTTCTCTTGATTCTCGGGATTATATATTTATTCTTATTTGTAGTCTTCGAGGCGTTTAAAAGTCTAGATTGATAAGCGTCAAGACTTAAGACTAGTCTCATTGGTGTTCTCCACTTTTTAGGATTCCGCTTATGACATAAGCGGCGGGTAACTTATTACTAAGATATATATATATATATATATATATTGAATTGATGAAATAGCAGGATGATGTACATAGACATATATTAAAATTAGAATCTACAATATATTCTTTCAATATTTTAGATAGTTTACAGAATTCAACATTTTCCAGACAGTCATGACAAAAGCGTACATTATTATCGACTTGCAGAACGACTATTTTCCAGATGGTGCGTTTCCTCTAAAGAACATTGAGCAGGCCAGTGCGAACGCAGCAAAGTTTCTACAATATGCAAGATCTACAGATTCATATAAAGTGATCCACGTCCGTCATGTGTTCCCTGAAGGTGAAAAAGGCCCTTTTTTTAACGAGGGTACCCTTGGGTCACAGATAAATGACATTGTCAAGCCAATTGGTGACGAGATAGTGATAACAAAGAACCATCCAAACTCTTTCCTCAAGACTAACTTGAATGAGATCTTGACATCTAATGGAATCAAAGAACTTGTTGTTAGTGGCGCAATGACGAATATCTGTATCCAAGGAACAGTGAGACACGCAGCAGAGATCGGTTATAAAGTCACCGTGCTCAAAGATGCCGTTACAACTAGAGATTGGGAATACGATGGAAACACAGTTGATTATGAATCTGTTAACACTGCAGTTTTTGCAACTCTTGCATTCGGTTATGCTGACTTGGTTGACACAGATACTGAAATCAACTCCTGAAAATAAGTTACAGGGATATGATTTGCTCAATGTGTATAACTCATAAACGAAAATTTCTATTTAGCATCATCCATATTTTGATCTCCTTCATCGTTATCGGCATTATTAGTGTTAGTAGTATCTGCGGTTTCTGGTATACTATCTAGAGACGGTTGCTGTTCCTGCTGCTGTTGTTGTTGTTGCTGTTGTTCTCTAGCTTGTCTAGCCTGTTCTTCTTCCAATGATAAACGAAGTGCCAACGCCAGGTCTGGGTCCATGTTTGGATCAGCACCGAAATCGAAACCATCACCACCACCAAACCCGTCGTTTCCACCAGGGCCGAATGCATCGCCATCTTCTCCAATTATGATTGGCGACGAAGCAACAACTTCATATAGTAATCTGTGTTCGTTTGGTGGTATGGTAACAAGATGTGAATTATCATGTGAATTCACTATGGAGATGAATTTTTCCAATTTATCAGTGTTTAGCGATTCTTCACCATAATTAATAAAATCTATAGCAATGTTGTTCTTTTTCATCTTTTTTGCAAGCTTTTCTAATTCTTTCTCTGATTCTTTGATAGGACTTCCGATAAATGCAATGATTCTTTGGTGTTGTACCTTGTTTTGGCGATGCTTTAGGGCCAGTGCAGCGACTTGGATCCCAGTTGTGAAGTGCAATCCCCCACCAATCTTCAGCTCGTGGATGCCACTCAAGATCTTCCCGTAGTCGGTGGTCAATGTGCTCAATACCTGTGGACCATCACCACCATAAGCCAACAGACCTACAGTATTTTCTGGGTTGGAATTCACCTTGGACTGGAAAATCAGATCAACGGCATCAAGTTGTGCCTCGAATCTCGTGGAAGGATAATCACCGTTTCTTGTGAACTCAGAGTTATCAATTACGATCAAAGTCGCTTCCAATACCATTATTTTTTGCCTTAATTGATTTCCTTAATTTGTTAAATCTTTTTAATTTTATTAATGGTTTTTTCATTTGTTTTTGTTTTACTTCGGTGGCAATTTGGTTATAAATTCGCGATTTTTCTTAAAAAAGATATTTTCGCGACAACTTTTTTTTTTTTTTTTTGTTAGTTCATTTCAATTTATTCGCGAAATATTACTTTTAAACAAAGTTATTTAACCAAACAACATCACATAGAAAATACATAGAATATACCACTGAAAATACGTCCAAATGAGCATGCGTTCGAACGTGATGACGTTGCGGACTCTCAAAAAGGGAAAGGACTCTGCATTGACTATCGAGAGTAATAATCCACTAAAAAAAGACACCAGAAACAACTCGCTTCCCTTTAATGACGAGAACAAGGTCAACGATATTGATAACGAGAAACATCTTGATTTCGCTCCGGTCAACCTTATAGCGACGTTTCACGACCAGCGCCTGTGTGGGGACACTGTCATGGTTGATATACAGCACCTTCCAGGCGCTCAACCGGGTGATATCGCAGAGTTGAGCCCGTTGGAAGGTAACCAGCAGAAGAAACTACTATTCGTGGTTCACCAAATAAACGATGAGCTGCTAAGGAGAAACAAAACATCACAGATATCAATATCATCTAGCTCATCATTACAGTCAATCTTGGGAGTCTCAACAAGAAGTCCAGTAAGCGTCAAGCTAAAAGACCGTGAGGAGGTTGAAGCAGATCTCGTTGAGATACTAGTCAAGGATATAAGTCTAACCAGAGGAGACATGTGGGAACTCTCATCATTAATGAAAGGGTCATGCGTTTTTAAGTCTCAAAAGTTGGCCTTCTTAGATTCAATAAGGTTGACAGTATCTACAATATATAGCTTTGGTAAGAAGAAATTCTCTGGGTATGTTGGTGATAGGACCAAGATTGTCTTCAGATCAGAGTCAGCAAGATTGTTGTTCTTAATTCAAATCACAGAAGAAATGTACCATTTTCAAGAGGATGGAGAAGTGATGTTCCATAAAGTTATTAATTCATTATTTCCTTCAATTTTCAAGAGATGGAGAGAAGAGAAAACTCACCATTTACTTACAATAGTGTTTTCTGCCAATGTCGACTTGAGTGATAGCTCTTGGAATGATTTGAAATTTGGGGAAAGACCAAAGAACACAAAGGATTTTTTCAGAGTCGTTGTTGATCAAGTGAACATTGTTCATTGGAGTGAGATCATGGTATCGTTGAGATACGAATTCGCAAATTTCAGGAAAGAAATCGTAGAATATCAAATCAAAAGTGGTTCAACGTCAAAAAATTCAAAATTATTTTTACCAACTGTTAAATCAGATATTTTGAATGGTATTAACCTATCAACTGCGTTGGTAGCTGATAGATTCAGAGATCCTGATTTAAGGCACACCACCACGCATTTTATTGTTATTAGCGCAGGAAATGGTCTCTATGATGTTGAATATGAAGATCTACGGGATACGAGCAAACGTTTGATGAACACTGAACTATCAATCGATATAATATGTCTTACACCTCCTCCATTGCATGTTACCCCATTATTCAGATATAGAGACGAGTCTGGGAAACTGCATCATTGCATTCCAGGGTGGATAGACGTGTCTTATTGGATGGATTCTGCTTTGCGTACAGCTCAATGGTCACCAAGTTGTAAGATTTACGAACTACAGATGATGGGGTTGATGGAAAATGATATGAACGACGTTACTATTGAAAACTTGAAAGGAGATGAAAATTGTACTTCCATATCTGAGTATATGGATAACTATGATAAAGCAATTTTTGGGAATGGCAAAACATCAAATGCTATATCAGGCTTAAAATCTTCAAGATCTATTAAATCATCAGCACCAAGAAGATCAACTTCAACTACTTCATTGCATTGGAAACTATCAAATTCTGCTATAACTAATCTCCAACCGGAAACTACAATCAACCCAATATTCAGTGTGTCTAAAACCGCTATTGATTCATTGCAAGAAATTTCAACCCCTAGGTTATCATCCAAACCCTCATCTTCTAATATTGAAATCAAGCAACATCCAGAATCTTCTAATTCCTCTTTATACTCACAGACGATCAAGTCATTGAGATTGCCCACTCCACCGGAAGACCTTGATCGCCCTATCAAGATTCCACCAAGACCGCCATCATCAGCATCGAGTCATCAGTATCATTATAGCTATCACCATCCAAAAATCGCAGCAAAAAATGGAATACTATCTTCATCCCCAGGAATATCAACCTCGTCAACAAAGGAAAAAATTACTGCTCGTGAATCATTACAAAAGGCAATGTGGTCAGAGATTGAGAATATATCCACTAAAATCACTAATTTGAAAGATGTCAACAGCTTGACTTTGGGTAAATGGCAACACGTTTTCCCTGAAGGAATCAAAAGAAGAACAATTAAGTGGAGATCTCTATTGTCTCCATCAGAGCTACCTGTTACAACTCCTATTTTCCCGACTTTGGATGATTTTGAACAAAACTTCACCTTTCAAACACATTCGATATCTTTAAGCCCAGAGAATGAGAAATTCATGACAGTTGAAGGACTTTTTAGAGAGATGATCCATCTTAGATTGGTTATGGGATTTCAGATATGCTGGGGCGATAATGTCAAAAGAGTTGACAGTAAGAAAAACTTTGGTGGTGATTCCTCCTTATTGAGAAAATACCTCCCCGAGGGCGACAATACTACTATCAAAGGTTCTCGGATATATCTTTCCTTAGATGAAGAGATACACAGAATCTCATGTGATTTCGAAGGAACCATAAATGTCCAAAGATATCATCGTGCTTCAAGTTATGAAGATCATTTCCGTGTTTCTTTTGATAATATAATGATCAAAACAAGATATCAACATAATTATCATCCTTATGATCCAAATCCAATAGTGGTTAAACCGAAATTTGTGAATTGGAATAATTATGATCAATGGATTGGTGGATATGAAGATGACTATGATCTTAGCGGCGATTCGGATATCAAGGTCCATAGAGTCAAATTTGTACTGTTGCCTTCTGAGATTCCAAAGAACACGGCTTTGTTAAACAACAGTGAGAATAAGGGTGAAGTCTTGACACAAGAGGAACTGAGGGTTGAGGGTTTGAGAAAGTTGATTGCCACTTTGCATCGCAGTGCCTTCACACCAGGTGAACCTCCGAGAAGAACGAAGACTAAAGAAGAGGCATTGCCTGAAATCAACTTTTATACCGGCGACCTAATATCGTTTTTATTGGAACAACATGCATCTAGTAATTTGGATGTGTTATCAAGTAGAGCAACAGCCGGGGATGGAAGGCTAATAGATAAGGATATAAGTTTAAATGATTTATCAAAAGAGATGCAGGGACAGAAAGGTGTTAAACTGATTGATAGAAGATGGCACTGGAAAGTTCATAAGAATTGTTTCTTAGGTCTTGAATTCGTGACATGGCTTGTTGACAACTTCCGAGATATAGACACAAGAGAAGAAGCTATTCAATATGGTAACAAACTGATGGATCAAGGGTTATTTGTTCATGTCGAAGATCGTCATAAATTTCTTGATGGGTATTATTTCTACAGATTAGAACAAGCCCCTGTTGTTCCAACGCCTGTTACTGAAGATTCCACATCAAAAGGTAGATCAAGATCAAGTTCAGTTGGTAGTAAGAACTCTAACTCCAAATTTAGTATAACCCCACTTTTGCAATCTACCAAGGTAGCTGATGATACACCAACTAATTCTTTAAAAAGAGTTAAATCAGAAGCACTGGAATCTCTTACCAATACTCCAACAACATCAAATGGGGATTCAAAGTCATTCATATTGAGTCACTCCTTAAAACTTGATCTCGATCCTCATCACAAATCCTATAAACCGGAGATTGTCAAAGTCCATTATGACACAGTCCATAATCCGAACCATTGCTTCCATATCAGATTGGAGTGGTTAATAACGACTCCAAAATTGATTGACGATACTATTAACAGTTGGTCAAGAATGTGTGAGAGATATGGATTGAAGTTGGTGGAGACACTATGGAATGAATTATGTGAGATTCCAAAGAACAACCCGTTCCATTCATACGTCGATATCAGTTTAGCTTTGAACCCTTGGGATGCATCTAATGTTGATATTTATGATGAAGCTATTTTCAAAACCTCAAGATTTTACTATCACATTTATCTTCTTGAATATTCTGGGTTCTTAATGGATAATCGAGCATCCATGTTCTTTCAAGAGGATACAAACCATCAATCGAATTTTGACATCAGATATTCTTGGGGTAAACCAAGCTTCAAATATGCTCAGTACATTCATAAGACGGGCGCATACATGGCAGAAATCCGAGATACAGGTGATCTCTTTCTTGCTCCAAATAATACGCATATTGCACGGGTCAACGTGGGAAATGTCTCACTCAGCGCTACTAATAACAACCCTAACTTTGTCTTAGACTCTCAAAATATCATGTTGGAGTTTAGAAAGACATGTTTTGATGCATCCAAACTGAGAGAGATATTCATCAAGGCGAAAGAAGAATGGAGCATCTCAAACTCTGGGAAAAATACACAGGCTCAAAGGAGCGGAGCGTTGAGTCCAATTCCTGACGACCTTGTCTTATAAGTATAACGATGGTTAATTTTTTTACGAACTTATGAAAACGTTAATGATAAGTAATGATAAAGTAAAAGTGTAAAATTCGCCGTACTAAAGTGTGCTCGTAACAAACTTGTATGAGGGATTCAGGAACCGGAATTGTACTCAAATGACATTGAGAAACTTGACTTGGGCAGTGACGTTTTACTACTTTCATAAGGGAATATTAAGCTTCTGTGAGGGTTATCATTGCGATAAAGTTGCAAGCTCAAGAGACTCTCTTGTATTCTCTCAAATATTCTTTTCTTCAAGATGCAAAATCATCAAAATTACGTGCAAAATCCTTACGATGAGGTACAGCAACAGTTTCAGAATTTACAACACCAACAACAGCAGTATCACGTCCCTCCACAATACCCTCCAGTGGTCTACAACAACTTTCCTTCAGGAACTCCTCAGCAGTTCTTCAGTGAGCCAGTTTCCGTGAATGAGAATATTGCAGCTCCAGTTTCTAAACCGAGAAAGAGACGACCTTTCATCACAAGAAGGAGAGCAGTTACAGCATGCGACTTTTGCCGTTTGAAAAAAGTGAAATGTGATCTGGGTAAGCCAACATGTGGTTCGTGCAAGAAGTCTGGAAACCCATGTGCGTATCGATCAAATAACAAGCCTCACGAGGACAAAATTACAAAATTAGCTGCCATTAATGACAAGGAGGAAAATAAGGCATCCAGCTCGAAATGGTTTGCGAAAATAGAAGCAGTTCTGAAATGGCCTGTCTATTCAACGTTTAATAATAGTGCTTCAAAGGATATATCTGAACTGTTACGGAGCACACCGCATATCGTGATACCTAATGCCGCTACTTTTGATGGTAACATTATGTGGTTTCTGAATGAAGATTTGAAGCTTAACCTATTGAGGTATATTGATGACTATTATGGGAATGTTCAAATGAAGAATCCATACATTGATTCGGAGGTTTTGTACTCTACTGTTGAACATATTGATCTTGAAGCAAAGGAGAATCCTGGATTGTATCTATTCAGTGCAAACTATCGCTTACCTGAGGGTTCTATTCCTTTACCGATGATCCTGCTTTGTGTTGCCAGTGCTTTGATATCCCGACCTTTAACAAAGAAAAACTTGGAGTTATTTGCATCTTCTGAGGAAGAGAAAAAAGATATGTTAGATTTATCATTGAAATACTATGCTTTGGCTCTGCTGTACAATAGCTTTGATAACACTAGAATTGATGAGAGTGATGTTTATATTGTTCAGTTTCATCTGTTAGATGCCAATTTTTGGATGTATAACCTCAGACCTGATAGAGCTTGGGATTCAATTCTGAAATCATCACGTTTGGTTATGAATCTAGTGGAGGCTTATAAAAAATCTGGGGAAAAACTGCCAATAGCTAAGCATAGAGCATTAGAAAGAGTCTTTCATACTTGTGTTAAATATGAGAGTGAACTAAGAGTTGAACTATCACCAGAAGTTCCGTCTAGTGGGATTGTGGATTACGATTTTCCTTCAATATACCCCACACCTCCTTTAAACGGAACGCTGAGTCTTAATGAAGAACTGAGCTGGTTTTTCTACTTAACTGAGATTGTATTGAGAAAACTGGAGAATAGAATCCTTGATGACTTGTACATCCCCAAAATGGATGCGAATAGTAACTCTTACAAGTTTGACTGGCATAGTTTTGCACCAGAGTTCTTAATTGGCAAAATAGGTGGATTTTTGGGAGACTTCATTAAAATTGAATCAAACATTGAGAGCCATCTTAGATTGATTTTACAGGATGATGAAGCCTTTTACAACGAGACATTTCAACGACATGGATATGTATTTAAACCTGTGAACACTGCTGCAGCCACTGGGGAGTACAGGCAAGATGTTGATGCTTCTAGCATACAATCTCAAACGTTAAGTGACTTTGAAAACACTGATTTTGATAGTTTTATCGCTGAATACTCCTCGGATAACACCACACCGTTGTCGGCAGATGAGGTTATGCTGCCTGAGGTGTTAAGCTTCGTACAGACGAGAATGATCACTCTTAAGATGCTTCTATTCAGACCGGTTGCCTATTATATAATGAATGTGGATGCCTCATTTGCTCAGCATCCTTTTATATCACAGTTGATGGCCCAGTCAGGTGAGACAATGGATCTTTTGGACGTCCCATTAGCGACACACAGACATTATGGTTCGTGGTTTTACTTAAGAAACACAGTAATGGGATGCCTCTTAGTCTTTGGGCTGTACAAGAGCCTGAAAGAAGATTTCTCGACGAAGAAAAGAGTTCAAACCACTTGTGAGAATGCTCTAATCGTCCTGGATTACTGGATCCAAGAAGCACCATATCTCTCACAGTCAAAGTTGCTCATCCTGCAAATTCTGCGAGAGCTCGATCAAATGTAACAGAATAAATTGACACGACTTTGTAAGCTTTTACTTACTTGTCGTTACCATGGTAACGGGTGAGATAGTGTGTATTTACAATTAATAAAAAAAAAAAAAAATAATGACAACACTAAAGTACAAGACAATGATAATTCAGTAAAGATGACGACGATGGGGGTGGAAACTCCTGAAACACCGGTCTTTTCGAGAACTAGGCAGGTAGCATTGGGGATAGATGCAACACCTCCTGGATCCCCCGTTTACCAAGTGAGATATAAGGATTATCAAAGTGCTATTGAGGCCATACAACAGCTAGAGAATGAGTTGACAGAGTTCCAAACGTCGAGTTATGAGCTAGAAAAAGAGTTGGAACAAGAGCTGAATACACTGGAACTCGAGAATTCCAAACTTCGGGATCAAAATGATTTAATGAATGGCGATCTGAAACAGCTGAGATTAGAGAAATATGAATTGGAGAAGGAACATAATAAAAGGGTAACGGAACTCAATGAAAAGATCAATAAATTGAATACCGATATTGATGAGAAAAACTCGAAGCTCGTGGATATTGAAATCCTCAATGATAACATCGAGCAGAATGAAAGGAATTTGTCGGTTATATATAAAGAACTAGAAGAAAGATATAACTCGACGTCCGAGAAAGTGATAATTACCGAGACAGAACTTGCTAATATCAAAGATGAACTGCTCAAAGAACAACTAACACATCAGAATACCCGAAATGAGCTTCTCGAGTGGAGACAGAAGTATGAGGACTTGACTAGGAATCAAGATCAGCCAAAACAAACATCACATACAAGAAAACCATCGATGACTAAATCCAACTCTTTAATGCAATTACACTCGATGATTGAGAGCACTAAAGATATGGAGAGTCGTATTGGAAATATCAAGACCTCACTGAACTCAAAAGGTTTCAAATTCAATAAAAGATCATCGGCAACGACTAAATTAACAAACGCTACAATAACAACGACCACTCCATCAAGTACAAACAGACCTAGAAGAACTTCAAGTGCATCATCGAAGAAAATTCCTTTATCTCCTTCTTCTTATAAACTAAGTGCTTTGGCCAACAATACAAATACCAGCCATGTTGTAACCCTGGAGAAAATTGAAGGCTCTCCTAATAAAGAAGCTGAGAATATAAAGAAGAAGAAATTTTCATTTGGTGGGATATTAAGTGATAGAAAGAGAGGTTAATGGATATATATATATATATATCTTATGAATTTTATGATCTTGTGACGTTTTTGGATTGGGTTATATACAATTGATTTTCATGTCTCGTTAATTATTTTGATAGTCTTTTTTATGTTAAGTTGCTGATGTCTTGAACCAGTTCTTAAATAGCATAATGAAGTCGTAGAAGAACAGTCGGCTTGTCGTGTGTTTATATTTAAGCCAGCTTTGCGTGTTCTCAAAGATCCTTTTGATCCAGTTTTGGTTCTTTGATGACTCCAAATCCTCCTGATAAATAGTTTTGGCACAATACTGACTTAATATTAAAAACGTGCGTTCTGGTCCTAATGGATTCTGTAGTACCTCATCGAGGTTCCTTGTCAAATCATTGGTCTTCAAAATAAGCAGAACAACTCTGGGTATTTTGGCTAATATACCCATAAGATCAACAAGCATCTCTCCCCCAGTCAAAGCACTCTTCATATTCTTGATTTCTTCATCAGATCTCACACGAGAGATGTCGTAGTTCAACGCTGTTGTGATATCCCTCCCTGTAATAGCAGCAGCAAACAAAGGGAATTGCTCTTCAGTTATTCCAGCAAATTTTTTTGCATAGATCTTCATTTTTTCCGGATCTTTATCAATTAAGGCTAGCCAAAAATGCGCATAATCTCTCCTCATTTGAGTTGGAACATCTCTATATAGACCATGATCGTAGAGAATGATCTCAAAGTTATGTTTATTTTGATCGTTTTTGCCTGTTCTTGGTTTCATTCTTATTGCAAGATTTCCACCATGTGGATCACAATGGATACCAACGCCAGGTGTGAATATCATATTGTTGAAAATGTGTGAAAGACAAGATGACACTTCAGATCTTGATATGTTGTTGATCTCCATGTACTTCAAATTATCCAATCTAACACCACCGATGTATTCCATGATCAGAATTCTATTAGTGGAAGCCTTAATCTTTGGGATTCTTAAAGCTGTTGATCTTTGGAAATTCTTGAAATAATCTGCCGTCTTTTCAGCATTTTCAGCTTCTTTATTGAAGTTTAACTCAACATAGATTGAAGACTGAAGCTCATCACCTAACCAGGTTAAAGGGTATTCGGGGAAAAAAATGTCCAATAGTTTGAACACATTTTGTGTCAAGTAGACATCTAATGGAACAAACTCTTTCAATGAAGGATGTTGACATTTAACTGCAACTTTCTCCCCAGTTTCTTTTAAAGTTGCAATATGAACTTGTGCAAGAGAAGCAACACCAATGGGAGTTTTGTTGAAATCAGCAAAGATTTCGTCTATTGAGTGGCCCAAATCATGTTTAAACATTGTGTTGATTTCTTCGTATGTTGACTCGGGACATTTGTCCTGTAAAGGAATCATAGTGTCTGTCCATTCTTTTGGTAGTAGATAAGTCATTGCAGAAACGTGCTGACCTAACTTGATATAGATACCACCGTTCTTTTCTAGAGCTTTCAAGGTAATTTTGGCACATTTCAGATGACATTGGGACAACGCTTCATAATGTTCTGCTTTGTCCTTATAATCAGTACTTAACACCTTCTTGTAGTGATAAAAACACTTGACAGTAGCATTTGTAACGACACCCACCCTTCCAGCAGTCAAAACCACATGATTTACACCATCATGGAAGGTATCATTAGTGTAATAAGTCAATGTTGTACCGACAAATAACCCACCAAAGACGATCTTTGTATTATTATTCTTGAACTTTATCTTGGGATCCAGTTTGACATTTTGGGTCAGTTTTGACGTGTAATTTCTCGAGAAGTTGAAAGACTGTCGTAAAATACGTGAGTGGCTGTTTCTGGTAAAAGAAACCATATTTAAAGCCAGTTTCAAAGTGAGTTCCTTACTAATTTTTTTGTAGTGGTTTTTAGATCAATTTTTTTATTGTCATGTGAATATTGTGATAATTAGCAAGCGAAAGGGGAAATTTTCGCGGGTAGATCAAGGGCTTAATCAACATCCAACATCAAATCAATTTTAGAATTTGAAGAGATTTGTGAACGAATTATTATAGTTAAGGGAAGTTTTGCTCCATTAACTTGAGATTTTTCTGTGTTTTGAGCTTTATTTTATGCTCATAAGTACACATTTTATAATACTTGCCTATTTGGGTAATTATTTACCTGCCATCTTACACTCAAAAAAAAATTCGCGTAAATAAGCCAATTTAAAGTGTACTCTCTTTATATATATATATATATATATGTCTTAATAGAAGAAGTGATTGAGTACAAGATTTTGAGGATTGAAACATGCTGCTGATTTCTGTACCGAGAAATGGACTGGAAAGGCGTCGTGGGCTTCCACCTCTCCCGAGGAAGTACACATCTTCTAGGGCTATAATGCGGGACTCGTTGCTGGAAAGTGACAGTGATGATGAGACTGATGAAGCAGCAGAGAAACGTGAAGAGATAAATCCATTCCTGGAAACATCTCCCAAGCAGCTGAAAGCGAAGCGAGACGTAATGCTCAAAAATGATTATTATAAGGTCAAATCAAGGATAAAAGAAACGTTCAACCAGTCAGACTTATCTGTTAAGAATATTGAGTCAAGCAAAAAGGTTAAATCTATATGGCAGTCTATTATTGATAAGTACAGTCAATTTGATGAGGATAACCAAGGTGACATCATTAATCTCTCTAAGCTTGAAATTGAAATGAATACAGGACATGTGGAGAAACTGCGAGACTCTGATAGAACAAATATTTGGGATGATGAGATTCGTCTAGAAGATTACCATCACCATCATACATACAAGACCCCATATGATCCCTCTTGTGACCCATTGAGTATAATTACACCTTCAAAAACTCCAACAAGAGCTCATACAAGGATGAGTTCACCAACCAGCCCGAGACCAAAGCCAACACCAAAGCCAAACCCAACTTCAACCCCACAGAAACAAGTGCAATCTGATTCAACTTTTCTATTAGCTCCACCAAAACTCACACCAAAACCGACTTCAAGGTCGACTTCAAGGTCGACTTCAGGAACGACACCAGCAAAGTCCAGACCATCATATCTACTTCCGAAAAAAACTCCAATATCGATACATGAAGCTGATCCTATAAGTCTTTTGACTCCCCCATCCTCTAAACGGAGAAAGCCAACAGCTATGCCTTCACCAAACCCATACTATAGAAGAGACGATGAAGTAACACCTACGAGAGGATTCAAAAAACCTATCATGTTCAATCCACCAAGTCTAATAGATCCAAGAGCTATTAATACAAGATTACCAAAGAAACTATCTATAAAACCTACACCTCAAGTCAACAAGAGTGATATGATAATTATAAGTGATAGTGAAGATGATGAATACCATGATGCTCTTTCTAGTACGGATAGTTCTCTTGATCCAATAAACCTTCTGAGGTATTAGATTAGCAATTTCAAGAAATGACAAATAAATATATAAATATAACGTTCTTCAGTTTATGCTGTAAAATTTCTTTCTAATATCATAGCCCCATTTACTCTGGAACAGGAGGGAAATGAATAACATTAGTTTCTTTTTTTGTTGAGTTTCGCATTGACAAATAGGTGTTCCAAGCGATACTCAATACATTTACTGTCAATAATTGATGTTGAACTGGAACAAGACCAAAATTGAAAACTTGGAAAGCAGGCCAAACCATCCAATTTGCTTTCAAAGTAGGCCACCAGTTCTGTTTCAGCTTTTCCGAGATCTCTTCTGGACCTTTTCTTTCCATCACACTCATGACCGAATAGTACAATGGGATACCAACTGGAGCAAAACAAGTTTGATCGAAGAAAGTCTTTGTAATGGTGTTTCTCAGCTTATCAGCAGAGACATTCTTCAGAGGTTGGCCTGGGAACTTGACTCTTGATAAGACCCTATACCATTTGTCACCAATAAATGAGAATACCAACGAGCCATAAATTATGGATCTCAAAGTTCTCTCTGGCTCAAATTTTGCAGATCCAGCCGTACTAATAGCGTCATCAACTTCAGGAAACAGCAGTTGAGCAAGGACGTCGCCTGTGCCAAAAAGCGAGCCCGTCATCAGAGAGTTTGTGAGCTTAGGCGATTTCTGCAAACATGATTGATAGAATTGAAACATAGTTAATCATTGTGTACTTAAAAAAAAAAAAAAAAAACAAAGAGCAAAAGATGCGCATCGAAGATAACAACTTTTTAAATAGAAATCAAAAAAAAACTGTTAAATTTTTTTCGTGGTTACGCAGCGCTGTTCTTTTTGTACCAGTATTATTTATTTATTTATTTATAATAATTTTTTTTAGTTTAAAATATTTTGGTAAAGGCACTCTTGTATGCACCATGTAAATAAGAGATTTAAATTTGTGTGGTAAATATATATTTTACTGTGAAAACGTGGTTTTAATCTATCGTATCTAAGTTTCGGTTTTAATTGATTTTGTTTTTCATATGACCTGTACGCACGTTTCCTCGGATTATTCGATGATCTGCACTGTGTCTGCAAGATATATAAGTTAACAAGTATCCTTTACTGGTTTAATTGATCCAATTGTGCGTTTGTTCATCCTTTTGAAAAACGTTTATTCACATTATAATGCAATTATTGTCTTTTCTATTATTGGCATTGGCATCTACTGTGTTCTCAATTCCAGTGGAATTAGCCACACTGTTAGATGAAGATTCTTGGCCTGCAAATAGTCAAGCTCCAAATAATGACCAAATCATCGCCCAAGCCCGACAATCCATTAACTCGTTGTATACAAATTCTAGTTCAAACACCCTTGACACTTGTGCTAGATGTAAAACAACTTTGGAGATCGGTAAAGCAATTGCGTTAACTAAACCCAACTTAATACCAGAGATATTCACTGAATGGTGTACTAAACAAAGCATTGCTTCTGCTGCTAATTGCAAATCTTATTATTCTAAAAACACTGTAACTGCATCAAGAACTGGTACTGATTTCACCAATATGTTGCAATTAATTGATCCGTGGGCCATTGATGGTGGCTATTTGTGCTATTACAAAATGTCACAGTGTTCATTACCTGATTTACCAGATATTGATCTATCTTCATATTGGCCAGCTAAGAATACTTCCAATATTCCACAAGACCATCAGACTGTAGGTGGTGAGACTTTTAACGTTTTACACGTTTCTGATTTCCACATTCAACTTGATTATCAAATTGGGTCTGAAGCTAACTGTACAAACAATGGTATGTGCTGCACAACACATACTTGGAACACTCATAACGTTCCTGAAACGGTGAACAATTCTGATGTGAAATTTTTTGATTCATATTATGATGGTGAATTTAATTTCCAATTGGGAGAAGATGTCACTGAAGACTATTACAATGATACAGTGTGGTTACCATCTAGGGAATTTGGGGCTTATACATGTGATTCCCCAGAGTTATTGATCAATTCATCATTGAAATCCATTGTTGAGTTCCAAAAGGCAAAAAAATATTAGCTTTGATTTTGTTTTATTCACTGGTGATATGGTTGATCATGATCAATTAGAACACACTGATTATGAAATGACAATTGAATCACAAGAGCTCATTATGAGAGATCTCAAGAAATATTTGCCTGATGTACCAGTTTTCTCAGTCTTGGGTAATCATGATACGTTCCCATATGGTCAACTTGCTCCACATAATTCAGGTCATTCAAATTTATACACTTGGAATGAAGATTTATTTGCAGATTTATGGATTGGTAATGATTGGTTACCATTTGAAGAATATGAGTCCATTAAAAAGCATTATACTGGATTTTCTGTTGTAACTAAACGTGGATTAAAAGTGATTTCAATTAATTCTAACACTTATTATCAGAAAAATTACTATTCTTATTGGAATATGACTGAAGGATTTGACAACTTTGGTACCATCAAATTTATTATTGACGAACTGATTGAAAGTGAAGAAGAAAAAAAGGTGAGAAAGTTTGGATAATGGCTCATATCCCATTTGTTGATTATGATACTTTACCAATTCAAGCTGAAGTCTATAAACAAATTGTCAACAGATTTTCACCCACTACCATTGCCGGATTATTCTTTGGTCACACTCACCAAGATCAATTTAACGTTTTATATGCCAATGACAACAAAACAATTGACAATGCCATTATGAACACATGGATTTCTCAATCAATTACGCCATTGAGTAATTATAATCCAGGATGGAGATATTATGAAGTTGATTCACAATCTTTTGAAGTGATGAATTCTTATAATTACTATACAAAGTTAAATGATACTTTTGATAATAACGGATCCGAACCTGTTTGGGAATTTGAATATAGTGCAAGAGAAGCATATGATCCATCGGGGCAATGGCTGGCAACTTCTCCATTAAATGGTACTTTCTGGGCTCTTATTGCGGATGACATTAAATTCAACGAAACCGTCGCTCAAAGATATGGTGATTTTAGTTTTAGATTGAGCCCAAAGAAACCGTCATGCGATGATGGTGATTGTGAAGATTTCTACTGTTATGTATCATCATTCAACATTAACGAATACAATAACTGTACAGAAGATGGATTGGTGGATTACTAAGAGATTAAAAACACAAAAGGGTCCCTTTCAAAACTTCTTCTTTATAAAGTTTATGTAAATACAACATTTTCTTTTTTTTTTTGTTTTTATTTGACAACAATTTAACATGCCCCACATAATTAATAAATTAAAAAAAAAAATCGTTTAAAAATATACAAATAAAACAGTAAAATT
>JAJLXD010000078.1:21311-80613 GCA_030571115.1 Wickerhamomyces sp. yHMH617 | reverse complement strand
AGGGAAAAGAAAAACTTATGTAAAAAAAAAACGACAATAAAAAAAATAGTCGTAATCAAATCATAAATTTTGCTGGCGGTCAACTTGTTTCAGTGAGAGCTCACGACTAGTCAATCGCTGAGCCTGTGTTTTGTTGTGGATCATGTTGGAGTTTCTCAGGCTTCTGAAGTCGCTTGCCGCTGCTTTTGTCAACTATGTCTACTTCAATCATCTCTACAAGCTACGGAACTACTATTCTAGATTAGCCACCAAAATTATCGAACACCAACGTGGTTTCATAATATGGCCTCTCTCAATTACATTCATACTCTCATACCCAGCAATATACTCAACACTCACATCGAAGCAGCCCTGGGAGAACACCTACAACATTGACCTTTTAAGTCTCAATAACATATCGTTGTATAACGACTACAGTCCAGGGATCTCATTAAAGCAAGTGTGGCTGGTACCCAACGACCACGCAAACAATGAAAACAATGAACTGTACCAATCAGAGCTTAATCCCGGTGCATTGAATAAAGATTTTTTACTTAAGGCATTGGATTTCCAAAATTCATTGTTGGAAGGAATACCCTTCAATCAATCGTCTTCTGTCTCCATCCACACACCATTGGAGTTCTGGGATAATGACTACAAAACCTTGCAAGGTGATCCAAATCCATTGAAAACCATTAACAAGGGTACAATAAAGACATCGTTGGGAATTGATATTTTTCATAATGCGTTGTTTTCGGGAGTCGTTAAAGTGAATGGACTAATACGAGCTGCTGAATCCCTTAGAATCCTCATTCTCTATAAATCAAATGAAAATTATGGTGGAATATGGGATTCAAATCTATTGAATCTTTCCAATACAACCATTTATAACGACTTCAATATAATACCTTCGAGCAATACAAATGATGGGGAAAATCGTTATCTATTGAAATTGACCAAATTGTCATATCTTGATCATTTACTTCTGACAACATGCTATGCTATGATGGTTATATATTGTATCATATCATTAAAGAACTTGAAAGCTGTGAGGTCAAGAGTGGGGTTATTTATTGCATATATCACCCAAACGTTTTTATCAATCATGTCTTCGGCTACTATAACGACTTACCTCTCTCAAGGAGTGAACTTTTATCACATACCATTAGAGCTTTTGCCGTTTGTTGTGATTTTTGTTGGCATTGAAAATACTTTCAGATTGGTTTCAACTGTCTCGAAAACGCCGGGTGAGTTATCAATTCCTTATAGAATATCAAAAGGATTGACTGATTGTGGGTTGACTTCTTCCTTGATTGTTTCTTCAAACCTAGTGTTACTACGGCTTTTCTATCCCCTTGTTGGTCCAGATACTCAACATTTTTTCATATTTGCTTCAGTATCACTGTTGATTGATCATGTGTTGCACTTGACGTATTTCACATCCATATTAAGCATTGATATACATAGATTGGAGCTCAAAGATTTGATAGATGAGGATGGAAATTCAAGTGTCTCTAATAATGGTTATTTCTGGTTTAAATCAAAAGAATCACTATTGGATCAAGTCTATGATAAAAATAAGTCAAGCCCATTGAAAAAGAAATGGCTTCAATTGATATCAATTGCGAATAAGATTCAATTACCTTTCTCAACTACAGTCACCGGTACGGTCTTCACGGTTGTATTTTTAATCGGTTTGAACATCAGGTGGACACATGATAGTTTGAGACTACCTTTTATTCATTCAAGGTCAAATTTGATTAACCCAAAAAGGGAGGTAGCTCATTTATACCATTTGGAGAATTTCTTTGATCAAAATACTTTCAATAATGAGCTTGCCCAATTACTAGGCTCTTCAAAAAATCTTGCAGGCATATATTTAACGTTTTTCCCACCAGAAATTGCTTCAGCTACTGATCCTTCATTACTTTCGAAAAAGCCTGAATTCACTTCCGCAGTAACCTATAGGTTTGATTTTTTTTACATTTTGGAGTTTTTGGCTTTGCTAGTTTTCATTTTATCAATTTCATTGATTATATTGAAATATTTTACTTCCAGTTTAACTCCAGAATATGAAGAGAAAAATTTGAAAAAGATTTTGGAAAAAGCTGAACATACTTTTCAAGCAAAAGTTTTAGCTGGCGGACACGTTTTAGATGTCATTAAAACATCAACTTCAAATTCTCCATTCATAGTATCGGTTGGGTTGGACCATAGAGTCTTGGTATGGTCTCCTATATCCCAACCAATGCCTCAGCCATCTCAATTACCGATATCCAATCAATTATGGCCTATTACTCATTTTGTTTTAAGTGATAGAGGAAATTTCATTGTTATTTTTTCCAAGACTGGAATAGTCCAATGTTTTTCTCGATTATCAATGACTTGGATATGGAAGTTTGAATTGCCAGAACTGAAAAACTCTTCTTCCTTGGAATCCTTTTTCAGACATAAAACTGTGCCAGCATTTCTACAGAGAAAGCGGGCTAATAATTTATTAAAAACTTCATCTATCCCAAGTTCAAGAAGAAATAGTATGAGATCCATTGCATCACCTAATTTGAATCCAACTTTGGCTTTTGGAAATAATTCTAATGTTTCAAAAGAATTAGAAGAATTTATCATCATTTTGAAATCTGGTATTCTCATTACAATATCTTGTGAAGATTGTTCCATTTCAAGGGAAAAGCTAACGAATTCTACCCTTGTTTCAAGTGTCAAACTAATCACTCCAAGAGTCAATGATCGTTTGATCTCGTGTACATCTGATGGCAAGATATTAGTATCGACTGCTGTCAATAATAAATGGAAATCAAGAGTGGTTAGTGTGATTGAGAACAGGTATAATAACCCAATTTTTGCCTCATCACCGCTGGCTAGATTTGAACCTACCACTGCTGCATCACTTGCGGAATCTAAACTTAGAGAAAAGGCTGATTTTGGTAAAACAAGCATTTCTGTTGTACCATTTGTTGGGTTTATTGTAAGGACAGGTACAACATTTGCAGAACTGGTTGATGTCCAAACTGGAATTTTGATCAAAGTATTTGATATTCTTCCGTTCAAACGAGGAACATTCAAAGTATTCCATGATCAGCCAACTCATTGTCGATTTTGTGGATCTGCATCCATTTCATCTTTTTCAGTGGTTTATACATTAGCTAATAGCAATACCGTTCACATGCATACTTTCAGACCGGACCACAGAGCGAAAACCAGCATTTGTCTACGTGTTGAAAGAGATCCAAGAGAAATTAGATGTGTAGGTTTTAATCAAGTGTCAGAATCTCAATATGATTTGGAAAATATCGAAGGATGGTGTTCCACTGATAAAAACGAAATAATGGGGGTCAAAAGGAAGTCAGAAGAACAAATTGCTCAACATATTGAAGATTCAAAGTATACTTTGAGGAATAGACACACAAAGTCTCGTCATTTCAATGGTGAACAAGCTACAAAATTATATAATTTATGGGAAGGTTGGACGATGACAGCTGACGGTAAAGTGGAATTCTATGATATCCCGGATACAGGACATTCTGATGGGTTGCTTGTTAACAGTGTTGGTCAGATCAATAAATTTGGTCATAAGTCGATTGTTGTGGTTTTTGGTAATATTATGAAAATTTTATACTTGGGTAATGACGAATTGATTTATCAAGAAGAAGAACAAGCAAATGAGGAGATTAGTGGATTGTCATTCGTCAATAGAAGAAGAAAGCATACGAAAAAGAATGAAACGAGTCATTCAACAAACTTTGGTGAAATGAATGGGATTCCAGGTTTATCCGAATTGGCCCTCTAATCACCAACAGATGCATCTTTTATTCGGTATTTATGAAGCTTTTTTGATCTTTAACAAGTTATGTGTTTGAATAATACATTAATGAATAATACATTCATGCTACAATGAATCACACAGTAGGACCAAAATCTTTTATCGTAATTGAAATAAGTACCTTAAAGTTAGTCAAAGAGCTACTAAATGTAAATAAAAAAAAAAAATCACAAAGCACTCACGCTGGGGGTCGAACCCAGAATCTTCTGATTAGAAGTCAGACGCGTTGCCATTACGCCACGCGAGCAGATTTTGAGCGTTTTCGGCCCAAAAGCAATAACAGATCAAAAATCCTAATATAGTAATTTTCGCGGGTGTTATCTATTAACTTGAAATTTTACCGTCATTTTAGCTTTTGTTACTTTAAGATTCAGGAATCATTGAGTTCACTTGAGTAACTAACCTGCTGCTCATTTTATTTTTTTACTCATTGAAGATCAAAGTGCTTCCAAATCTTTTCACTGTGGTTTAGTTTCTGTGGAAACCAAGCTTTTGCGCCCTAAAAAAAAAAAAACAAACACAAACACAAACACAACAAAGAAACTGTGAATAATCTTGAAATAAACAAGGAAAACAAGGCTATTGTTGTTAATTATTGTCACTCGCTGATTCAAGTTTCAGTTAAATCTACTCTTCTTTCCAATTTTTTTTTGCATTTTTTGTTAGTTTTTCTCTGTTATTATATTCCTCTTTTAATTATCCTTCGATCACCTGCAACCCTTAATCACATTATACATTGTCATTTATTCAAGAGCAGCGTCATTATTGTCAATGAATCTGTCGCTATAGTCTAAAATGAATGTTCCTGACCTGCATACCGAACACCTTGAAAGATCTTCACAAGGCCACGCTCCCATACAGAAATACTTCAACCAAGAATCAGATGATGAAGATCAACCACCAGCTTTAAGTGATTATGCATTAGCCTTGCTACGAAAAGAGCAAAAAGAAAACTCGACCAGGACACTGAAGCATGCTCCAAAAAGAGTGTATTTTTCCAATACCAATAATATATCCCGTGTTTCAAAGACTGGTGATTTTGGAACCAATTCAACAAATAATCAATCGTTACATACCAATATCTCAGAATATGAAACTGTTTTCACGAAAGATATCAACGCTGACTTCAACTCATATATTTCTAACTCATCTGTTACATCCTCGGTTAACAAAACTCCACGGAGTAAGTTGGATAGTGGCGTCGCAAATGGAACCACAACCTCGAATATGAGAACCAGAAGTTCTGTGAGGCGATCTAAAATATTTGGATCTCTAGGCCCACCTAAGAGGGCCAGTTACCCACATATATCACAAACTGAAACACAACCAAGCCAAGAGGATATTCCAATGGATGATGTAAATCCTACATCCATCACTCCAACCAAAGGCTCACCTGTTGATAACATGAATGTATTTACTACTAATAACAACAATGAAACCAAAAAGACATTTGATTTCGAAGGACTTAATCCATATCAGTATTCAAAGAAGTACAACCTCCCCACAAGCGAGCTTCCAAGAATTGTTAAACTATATTTTCAACAACAAAAACAAGAGACCAAAGAATCATTGAACAGCCCTGTGAGGCTAAAAGAAGCCATACACCATAACATTGAGCAGCAATTAGGTGAAACACTTTATCGTGAACAAATCAAGCCTCTACCTCCGACTCATATAGATAAGGAAAATGACCATCATTCAAAAGAATCCGAGCAATCAGTCGAAAAGCCTCTTAAGAGACTACCGTTAGGCTTGTTGAACCAAAAAAAACAAGATCAGTTACAGAATATACAAAGGCTTCCCTCATCAAAAACCCAACCCTCAGAGAAGGCAAGCTTTGAAGAACATCGTTACAAAGAAGTGGAACCGCTTAAAGACTATTCGAGTAAACCAAACTCAAGAATAATCACAGTTAGTGGTAAACCGTATGAGAAATTAGAGCTTTTAGGAAAAGGTGGTTCATCGAAGGTTTTTAAGGTGAAATCTCTAAATAACAAGGTTTATGCAATAAAGAAGATCTTATTTGACGAGTTTGATGATTCTAGCATAAATGGATTCAAAGGTGAGATTGCCTTGTTAACAAAACTACGTGATCAAAAGAGAGTTGTGACGTTAGTGGACTATTCTTTGGCTCAAGGATCATTATTACTAGTGATGGAATGTGGTGATATTGACTTGTCTCATGTGTTATCCAAGAGACTAGATCTACCATTTGATGTTGAATTTGTGAGATTCCATGCCAACGAAGTGTTGAAATGCGTTCAAGCCGTACATGATGCTGGAATTGTTCACTCAGATTTAAAACCTGCCAATTTCTTGTTTGTTAAAGGTGTTCTTAAGATTATTGACTTTGGTATTGCAAATGTAGTTCCAGATCATACGGTCAACATTTACAGAGAATCACAAATTGGTACCCCAAATTATATGGCACCGGAGGCATTAATTGATAATAATCAAGCATTAGCTAACTCAACTGATCAAAGAGGTACTTGGAAGGTTGGAAAACCTTCAGATATTTGGAGTTGCGGTTGTATTATATACCAAATGATTTATGGAAGGCCGCCTTATGGTGGATATCAAGGCTCGCAAAGATTACTTGCCATCATGAACCCTGATATCAAGATAACGTACCCTGATAAAGGTCTTGGTGGAACCAAAGTACCAGGAACAGCAATTGAAACTATTCAATCATGTCTAATGAGAGATCCTTCAAAACGTCAAACTGCTCAGGAACTTCTAGAAGGGCCATTTTTGAAACCAAGAGTTGTATCTGAACAATTTATCAATGATTTAGTGAAGAATGCAATAACTTATGGTGTCAGTAAGACATCGATAGAGAACGATGAGCTAAAAGCTTTAGCCGATGATGTATGGAAAAGGGTATCACAATTAAGTTTATAAATACACGTACCCATATTTTTTTTTTTACAACAAAATATTAAGTAACAAGTACTTTATTTCATGTATCATTTTTTTAGAAGGTTTTGACTGTACATTTTTATCTTGGTCCCAATTTTGATAAGATTGCAGGGCCTTGCTCTTCCCATTCTTGTTTACTAATCCACATATGATCTTTATCAGCCATAATCTTAGCTAAAACAGCCCCACCAATGAAGACCATATGCCTTCTTCTTGGAGGATCTTCGATTCTAACTTTAAATTTATCCAATCTTGAAGCATCGTTATGTAAAACCCTTGTCAGCCATAATTGTTTCAATTCTTTTTCCAATCTTGAAGGTAAACCTGGATACATTGAGGAACCACCAGATAACACGATGGCTTTATATAATGATGATCTGATATCAACATCAGCAGATTGAATTGTGGTGAACAATAATTCACCAATTCCTTGTTGTTCCACATCAACCAAACTTGGTTGGAAAAGACATTCAGGTGCTTCAAATCTTTCAGAACCAGCTTTGATAACACGTCCATCAGGCAATTCATATGATTCAACCAACGTTGTAGTTTCTCTGGCTAGTTTTGCATCCAGTTCCAAATCGTATGAAACATAGCATAATTTTTCTTTAATTTGACGAACTGTTTCAAAATCAGCAGTTCTGTTGAAGGCATAACCTCTTCTAGATAATAGATCAATTAAGTGTCTGGTGACATCTCTTCCGGCAACATCTAGTCTTCTTGTTAGATGGTTCAAGACAACACTTTCATAAACAGGAATAACATGAGTGACACCATCACCTGAATCCACGACAACACCAGAAGATAACCCTTGGGCATATAAAGCCAACACTGCTTGTATTGCAACATAAACACCCCCAAAGTTGTATTTTTCAAACATCACTTCACACATCTTTTCTCTGTTCTTCAATGGATTCATTGGAGGCTCAGTCAAGAGAACTTTCTTGCCCGTCGTATCTTCCTGCAATTTCTCATAAAATGCATAGTCCCATAAATGTTCCATGTCCTCCCAGTTTCTGATGATACCATTTTCCATAGGGTACGACACTTGTAAAGCAGAACGCACAACACTGGCCTGGTCACCACACATTATGTCCTTAATCTCGATGTCTCCGGTTCTCTCTTCAGCCCTCAAAATCGGTCTCCCGACAATTGATGGGAAAGTGAAGTCTGGGAAATTGCTTCCGGCATGTCCAATCTTGACAAACCCCGTTCCCTGGTCCAGAACAATTGGCTGATCGCTCATGTTTTTAACTCAATTAGTGTGTGTGTGTGTGTGTGTGTGTGTGTGTGTGTGTGTTTTTTTATGTAAAAATTGATTACTGTTTTGATTGGTACTGTTTTTCAAAAAGTTACATTTTTCTCAAAAGCGAAAGTTCCCCTTAGAATTTCTATAACGCCAAATCAGGAAATTACTGTTTTTAGTAATTGCAACAAATACATTAATTATTATGTATAGACAAATGTGAATTAAAGCTTAATATTTAAGCAGGTTGTATTTATTCCAAAGGAATCATGTAGCTAGACAAGGATTTGAGAAGGTAAACGATTTATTTTCCACCAACTTCGACTCTTCAATATTTGTTTCACCTTTATATCAATGGTTGATGAGTTCTAAGTCTTAATCTTTTTGAGCATTGAACTGGATTACTTTCAGGTCCCGTTTTCGCTATCTTAGAGATCATCTGATCGTACTCACTATCATTGGCTTCATCAGAGCCAATGGTCTCACAAAGATAAATATATCATATATATTTTATTCTTTTGAAGTTGTTCTTCTATAACAATTATCAGCTTTGATGATATAATCATATATCCGATTATCACCGATATATTCTAAATAGATATAACTTTGTAATAATACTCTCTATATTAAATGCTTTCCAAAGACAATAGCATCAACTTTTTCGTCATGGCCCTTTAAAATTCCTGCTCCTGGTACCCTACCAATGCGTGTGAATCTCAACGAATCCCAAATTTTAACACTGGCGATATTTGTCTCGAATACCAGATTGAAGACCGAGTAAGTGTAACCGAGGACTGGAGCCCATTCGAGGTATGTTTCACCCAATGTCTTGCCAATACTCATTCCTCTTTTCAATGGATTAACAAGGAAACCTGCGTTACAAATGTGAGATGACCGGCCAGGGTAGTTAGGCTTGATATAATATGAACCAAGCCAGAGGTCATCCCAATCCCAATCCGAATCAGAGTCATCGTTAAACTTTTGGATCTCACCTTTGAGTAACAATGCATGAAAAGCACCAAACCAGTAATCTAGAAACTCCTGTTTAGTCTGTTCATGGAAATAAGGATAAGTATCACCTTTCACAAGTTCCTTGTTGAATTGTTCCCAAAGATAATCAATCAATGAAGCTGGGTACTGTTCGATTTGGTTAGGATATATTGGATATAAAGTCCCCACAGATCCATCTTTCAAAGTTACTTTTTTAGTTTCTGTTAACGTACCTTTGGCTTCAAGGATTTCTGGACCACTCAAAACAGTCATTATTCAATATGCAATTGGGATAGGATAGGATAAATTTGAGTTGTAACTATGTAACTATCAAATAAATAGTTTTTTTTCTTTCTTATCTGATTTAATTGTTTTTAAATCTATAATAATCGAGATTTTGTCGGAAATTCAAATTCCGTCTTGAATATAAACACTATATTATATTATATTATATTATAATCTTGATCAGGGTAAAAAAGATTCTCATAATAAAAATGTGGCTACAAATTTGCCTTGATTTAATTGATACACATAGATTTTCTGTGGTGTTTTTTTTTGGTTTTAATACTTAATTATTAATTGATAATTTATTATATATATATATAATTGAATAAGAGAGGTTGTAGACATTTTAAATTAATGGTTTTGATTGCTGCTGGGCAATTGTCTTCATCGTCATCTTTGACAAGAAATGCACAACTTGCTCTTAAACTCATCGAGAAAGCAGTTGAACGGAAAGTCAGAGTGTTGTTCTTGCCTGAAGCTTCGGATTACATTGCCAAATCACTCGAATACTCAAGCAAGCTGGTCAAATCGGTAGAAGAGTCACCGTTTGTCATCACGATCCAATCAAAGTTGAAAGAATTGCATCAAAATGGTATTGATCTTGATATCAACGTTGGAATCCATGAACCATCACCAACAAATCCTTCCAAAGTGTTGAACACTTCCATCTACCTCAATTCCAAGGGAGAGATTATCCAAAGATATCAGAAGATTCACTTATTTGATGTCAAAGTTAGTAACAACGCACCAATCATGAAAGAATCTAATGGTGTTGAGCCTGGAAATACCGTGCTTCCACCATTCCAGACACCAGCTGGACAAGTTGGACTAGCAATTTGTTACGATATCAGATTCCCAGAACTAGCATTGAAGCTCAGAACACTTGGTGCAGAAATCATCACTTTCCCCAGTGCATTTACCCAAAGAACAGGTGCTGCTCATTGGCACCTTCTGGGAAGAGCTAGAGCCATTGATACACAAACGTATGTCGTGATGGCAGCACAAACTGGTGGCCATCATACCATCTCAGATGAGGACATTGCCAATGGAGTAGACGAAGCTCAAGGTAAAGCCACAAGATTTAGTTATGGCCATTCCATCATCATTGATCCTTGGGGAACCGTCATCAGTGAGGTGAGCGACATCAATGTTCAAGACGTACAATTAGCAGTGGCAGATATCGACATTGATGCCCTAAAGTCTGTAAGAGCAGCAATGCCTTTGTGGGATCAACGAAGACCTGATTTATTTCAATAGATTAGTTAATTATAAATATACAAATAATTCCCAATTAATTAATTACCTATTCATATACATTATTTTAACCACTCAATTATATTCATATTTAATTATCAATGTCTATGTTCAGAACACTCCAGAATAATCCGGGAACAATCACACTGTTCTCGTCATCCCATAAGCTATCACAACAGCTTCTCACGTCTCTCCAGGCACACGCTGTTGTCGCTGGTGGTAAATCCGGAGCTAACTCAAGTTCAACCAATTCTCCTTCATTATGGGCTAAACTTGTCTCAGGTACTGGTAAGAACGCCGATAAAGAGCTCTATGTTGTTGAATCAGTGCCTCCAACTCAAATCCCAACGTTTGATCAAATTAGACTAATCAAATCTTTCGCTTCTCTAAAAGATACTACTAATTTAGCCGTATTTAAGCAAACATTCCCACAATTCGCCTCTGAAGATGGAAAGATTGCTAATTTTCCAATCGATGAACAAGATTATTTAACATTAGTTGAGTCTAATAATTCATGGTTCCATCCTCCTCTTGTTGTTGATTGGGATAAACAGAAGCTTGCAGCTGATCAACAATCTCTACAAGAATTATTGGTTAATTACAAATAATCACAAATTTATATATCGTTAATTAATATCCCATTCTTCTGACAACGTAGCTCTGTGCTAATACACCAAGGGTCAATGCTAACCCATCATCAACCCACTCCTTGACCCACTCAGATGGGTCAACTTCGCCGTCTTCTGAGTCTTCTGAGTCTTCTTGTTCTTGTTCTTGTTCTTGTTCTTGTTCTTGCTGTTTTCCTTCCTCAACTTTCGACTTATTGTCAACACCTTCCAACCACTGAACCCATTTGATAGGGAATGCTTGGGATCTTGAGATGATTGTGATGTCATGTGTGGTGTCTTTTAAGACAATGGTAAAGTTGAATGATTGGTCAGAGTTCTGATCAATGGTTTCAATATCAGAAGATTCATGAGGTTTAGCAACTGGTTTAATAGGTAAAATGGAGATGAATATATTAGAAAATGATGTTTCATCTTGTGATTTCTCAATAGATTCTTCTTGTTTAGCAATTGATTGGATTGAACTTTCCAAATTCACAAATGCTAATTTTTCACCATCAATAAATTTACCTTCAAAAAGGTTGAATTTCTTAAAATTATCTCCTGATTGAGAATGCGCCGTGTTTTGTCTGATCACCTTGATATCGATGTTACCTTGAACTTGTCTCAACACTTTTTTGAAGTTACTAAGCACAATGTCATTCAAATTCTGGAAATTGATCAAATCATGGATTAAATAAATCGTTAAAACCTCATCAACGTGATTCAAAGAGTGTAAGACATTGGAAATATTCGTACTTAAAATCTTTAAAGGATCCCTTCCAACAGCATTCTTAGAAGAATCAATCAGTTTCTTAGCTTGATTGTCAAGGTTTAATGACTTGATTCTTGATTCCAATTCTTCAATTTGTGCAAACTTAGTGGCCTCTTCACTAGCTTTATTTGTGATAGTGACAGCATTGTTCCAAAAGGAATTCACAGTCTGAGAACCACTGGATGACCACCAGTTAGAAATTGATGTGATTGGATCAACAAAGTCATCTTCCAATGATTGAACTTCTTTTTCGTTATCTTTATCACTCTTCTGCTCCTGTTCACTCTCTTTCTTTTTCTCATCATTCAATGGTACTTCAGTATTGGCATTGTCAATTTGTTTAGTCGTTGTGTCAGTAACCTCTTCGTTAGAAGTCCCTTTCTTAACCGTTTTTTTAATGTCAGATTTCTCCAATTCATCCAGGAACTCTAGAATATCGTTATCATTACCATCTTTAACGTTCCTATTTGCCTTCGCTTTGAACGCTCCATCACTTTTTTTAGAGTTTTCAGGCAATGAATTTAAAAACTCAAAAACATCCTCAGCTTCTGTCGATTTCTTTGGTGTTGACGCCATTTCATTCAATTTCAGGGCAAATGCAAAGATTCTTATTGGAGAAGGTTCGAGTTGTTTCTTATTTTGTTGTATTTTTTGTTTCCATTAATTATAAATTAACTGTTTGTTAATCCATGTTCAATTATGAATTTTGACACGGTGTCTGGGTGTGTCACTGCATTAGCGGATGGGGTTAAGTCGATTACTGGAACATCCGCACATCTACATCTAACATTTAATGTTGTTGTGTATAAGCAAAAGTTCTCTCTCAAGTTTTTAAAAATTAAACAGTAAAACATAAGTAGAACGAAAATTGTATAAGTTTAGCCAAATATATCAAACGGAAACCAGACTCCAGAATAAGATTAAGAAATATGAATAGAAAATGAACGTATCAAAGAAACCGCAAAGAGGAACCGCATAGAGGAACCTTATAAAAAATAAATATATAGTGTTTCTCTAACCCACAACGGAAATCTCACCATTGACATTAGAAGGTGTGACTTCAACAGACGTGGCAGAAGCAGAACCGTTCACACCAGTAGAAATAGCTGAGGCAACATCTGCAACTGTACCGTTGCTAGAGACTTGTTTCTTGAAACTAGTAGTGAATTTATTGGTAATCTCAGAAGCTAGCTCATTAGAAGTTGAGGCAATTGCCTTAATTGAGTTGTTGTTATTTTTGTGGAACTCATCATTGTAAACTTTTTGAACATGATGTTGTAATTTGAATGGGAAAGCTTTTGCCTTAGCGAACAATTCATATGATATTTTGGTGAAATGTTCAACCTCTTTAGCCAAAGTATTAGTCGCTTCAGTAGAGGCACTTTCAGCAGTATGAACCAAACTAGTGAGCTTTGAATTGATGTATCTCAACAATGCAGTTACCAAGTCATACGATTTAGTGTAAACACTGGTGGATTTCACGTATTTAGCACTTTTAGCAACAATGTTTTGAATAGCAAAATCTGACAAGTGTAAAGATTGCAAAGAAGGCAACCAGTAATCAACACCTTTCACGAATCCCCATTGAACCACCACACGCTGCCCGTATTCAAAGGATTGGTTTATAAAGGGGACATAGGTATTGTTGAACTCGTACAATTGGTTAACCAAACCAAGTGCAAACACGGTCAACGTGTTTAACAAGCTGAAAGAAAGAAAAAATTGAGCAATTTCGTTCAAAATTGGATAGTTCTTGTTTAAATGCGTCAACAAAGGTGATGCCGAAACGACAGAGTTGATCACGTTGGTGTCTGTGTACTTTGACATTGTTTATACTGCTCTAAATTTGAAGAGATTGTGATTGTTGCTGTTTGAGGAAAGAAATTAAAGTGGAAAAGAAGCAACCCTTTTTTGGTACATTTTTTTGAGAGTTCCAGTCACGTGATGATAAGAAATCTGAGACATCAAATGATCATTGATGACGTATATATATATTTAATATTGTACTTTTATTTTAGAGATTTTATGGAGAGTTAATTTGAGAATGAGAACTAACGGTTTTGGTTTAATGTTAATGGTAATTTTAACGAGTTTGTACAGATTGTTTTAACCAAATAGTTTGATGGAAATTAAATTATAAACCCGAGTCGTTGTAGGAACTAAGAAGGAGCGTTAAATAAAAAACAGCAATTGTAAAATGTATCAGATGTGTGTGTATTTGTAATGATATGGGAAGGTATGGGGAGAAACTAAAACCTCCTAACTTATGACTGTTTACATTCAGCTGGTTGTTTCTTCTCACCTTCTCCGTCTTCATCATCATCATCATCTTCCTCATCCTCATCCTCATCTTCCTCCTCATTCTCATCTTCGTCTTCCTCATCCTCATCCTCATCAAACTCTTCATCATCAAATTCATCTCCTTCGAATTCAAGAGCACTACCCGTGAACCAATCGATGGCTCTTGGGATTAATTTATCTTTGATCTCTTCACCCAATTGATAATCAAACGCTAGTCTTTGCTCCAATTCTTCTGTTGCTTCGTCTAACTCTTCGTCATCGTCTTCTCTATCCTCATGCTCATCCGCTCTTGGTGGATCGAAAAAGTTGAAGAAAGAGTCAACTGGGGTTGCTTTTTCAATGGTTCTTGTCTGTTGAGTGGTTTTATTTCTTTGCTTTCTTCTCTCGATAGAAATTGTCACATTTCTCTTCGTTGAGGTCCATTCAATGGTGGAACCTTCAGCATGATCATAGATGAAATCACCAGAATATCCTAATTCTTCTTGATAATAATACGTTTTGGTTAATTCTTTGTTTTTGAAGTATGGGTTCTCGGAAAATTCAAATACTAATTGGAAACCTGGTTTTTCCAAATATTGTAATTTGATATTGGTCAAATGACTTAAAACTTCTTGATCTCTTTCCGTGATGATATTAGCAACTCTGGAGAGATTTTCAAGAGCTGTCAACCAGAAATCAGGAATTCCTTTGATATCTTCTTCTTCTTCTTCCTCTTCTTTTTCCTTCTCTTCATCCTCATCATCATTTTCTTTAACTTCTTCTATTTTAGTTTCTTCCTCCTCGTCATCTTCATCGGCACCTAAGGATTTCTCAATTTCTTTACCTTTAGTCACTTCCTCTTCACTTGGTTCTAGTTCACCATTAATGATTTGTTTTCTCTTTTGATGGATAGGTTCGTATTTAGTCAAAAATTTTCTTTCCAATTCAAATAACTCTCTTTGAAACTCGTTTTCAACATCTTGTAAATCAGCTTGAACAGCTTTTAAGGAATAAATTCTATTCTTGACTTTCTTTGGTAAGTTTTCAATATAGCTTGACTTGGCACCGACAAGGGAGCCTAATCTACCCTCAATCATGGATATGAAAGCAGGGTTTGAAGCCAGTTTTTGTCTTAACTCAGATTCGTCATCTTCTTTGATGGTGTTTGGTAAGGTGGAGGCCAAAGGGTTTGATTTCAAGTAGGAGCTAGTGAGAGAAGCAGGGGTGTTCTGAGGTGTTGGGGCAGAAGCCAGGGAGTTGACTTTGGACTTGATTGGTTGCGGCATTTCGATTAATTCTAGTCTCTAAATCGATGATTTGACGCGTAAACTTGTTGCAGCTTTTGAGGATTTTACTTGCTTTTGATTTTTGTTTTGACACGAGTATTAAATTTCGCCAGGAAAAAAAATTTTAAAAAAATAAGTCACGTGAAAATCACGTGAAAGCGAAAAGTGGCGACGCACGTGACAGAACAAGAAAAAAATAACTAAGTAACTAAAATAGAGAGAACAGAACAGCCTAAACAACCGTTAAATTTTTACTCATTTTATTCAATTTATTCTGTTGATTCATTCGATTCACTCAGTAAATGAAACACCGATCACCGAGAGCTTCTCTTTTGTCTAGTGCGCACTCACTTTTAACCGTTTCCTCACTGCCCAAGCTGCTGCTTGCATACCCCATATCATTGTTGAAACGAGACGAAGTTATCGCTAAAGACCATGTTCCCTTGACTTCTGAACAATATTGGTCATACTTAACCATTTCTGCCGTACTAGTTCTTTTAGGAGGTGTGTTTGCTGGTTTAACATTGGGCCTTATGGGTCAAGATGAGGTGTACCTGAAAGTTATCAGTTCTTCTGGTGATGCTGCTGAACGTAAAAATGCTAGAAAGGTCTTACAATTGATCGATAGAGGTAAACATTGGGTTCTTGTTACATTGCTACTCTCCAATGTTATTACAAACGAGACATTACCAATTGTTTTAGATCATGTTTTGGGAGGTGGTTGGCCTGCGGTGGTTAGTTCCACCGCGTCCATTGTCGTCTTTGGTGAAGTGATTCCTCAATCTTTATGTGTTCGTTATGGTCTACAAATTGGTGCATTTTTCACCCCTTTTGTCTTAGCTTTGATGTACATTATGTATCCTATTGCTTATCCAATTGCCCTATTGTTGGATAGAATCTTAGGTGAGGATCATGGTACAATATATAAGAAATCGGGTTTAAAGACTTTGGTAACACTGCATAGAACAATGGGTGTCGAAAGGTTGAACAATGATGAAGTCACCATCATTAGTGCTGTTTTGGATCTCAAAGAGAAGAGAGTTCGTGAAATCATGACACCAATTGAAAATGTTTACACAATGGCATCTAATAGAATTTTAGATGAAAAAACAGTCGAAGAGATATTCAACTCTGGTTTCTCTCGAATACCAATTCATTTACCTGATGAACCAACCAATTTTATAGGGATGCTTTTAGTTCGTGTTTTGATATCTTATGATCCCGAAGACTCCTTACCAGTGAGCTCATTTCCTCTCGCAACTTTACCCGAAACTCCACCTGAAACTTCATGTTTGAACATCTTGAACTATTTTCAAGAAGGGAAATCACATATGGTTGTTGTCAGTGAAAATCCTGGTGATTCTATTGGTACGATCGGTGTTTTAACTTTAGAAGATGTTATTGAGGAACTAATTGGTGAAGAAATCGTTGATGAATCTGATGTTTTTGTTGATATCCATAAAGCTATCAGAAGGGACCAGCCGGGGCCGTTGTCTAAAAGGCATTTGACTCAATATTTGCACACACTTTATACCACTTCCAATAGAAACTCACTGGAAAACCGTGCTAATAGTCTCAATACTGATGAAACTCTTCATTTCAAACCTTCCAACTTGGCCTCTGCACCATTGGAAACCAACAAGACTTTTGTCACAATCAAGAAACAACCCCAGCCAAAAAGGCCATCGCAATTCAGTTATTTTGATGATGAACAACATATTGTGACACGTGCTGAGACTCCACATACAAATGGTCATTCAACCACGAGTGTATCCTTAAATAGAGTCGAGTCACCAAATTATGGATCCCATGACGAACGGGCACCAAAATCGATCTCACATTACAAGAAGTTCATGATACCCACCCAGGTCAGGGACTCTACGGATCTCTCTGAGTATAATAGACAGGAGAACGAAAATTTATTAAATGGTGCAGTACCAATAAGTTCTGATCATCACAGTTACAGAACTGGTATCATCGAAAGCGTTGTTAATCATCAGGGTGTGTCCAAGACGATTATTGAGGCAGCACAGGACTACGACGATCACGACGACAAGTACCAGCACGACCACAGTGAGGAAGAGACCCGTGGCCTGATCTTACACTACTGATTTCTATCAAAATAACGTCTCAATCAATATATATATATCAATTATATCTCATATTTTCAAAACAGTTGTATTGAAGTATTAAGCAATTCTCCGCGAAAATAAATTCATGTGACTAACAATTTTTATTAAATTGAAAAGAAAAAAAAATTCGCGGAAAGAAGGAAAAATTGGGAGAAAAATTCCCAATTTTAACTAAAAGAAAAGGGAAAAACAAACGCCCGAAAAGTGTCCCATTTCACGAGCATTTTATGCCTCAAATTCATCTTCATCGTGTCATTATCATAAGGCGCTTTCTCAGCTAAACAGAACTCCCGTTTTTTCTGCAGTTTTCAGACCCCGCGAAACCTTTTTTTTTGTTGCTCATTTTATATTTTACATTAAACTAAACCCGCTAGAAATCAAAAGACGAATAAAGATAATTCAAAAGACTTGAAAGCAATGTCTAGCCAGAATAACGAAGTCCCTGACTTAACTCATCTCAATATCACCAATGGTGCGCCTCACAGAACTCCCTCGCAGTCATCAATTGCTTCCGCAAGCTCGGGCCACGAATCAAAGAGACACAACAAGCTCAAGGCCTTTTTTGGAAGCTCTAGCTCCGGCTCAACAAAAGAACGAGACGCCAACAAGTTGACCCCAAAGACATCAAAATCATCAATATTCTCAAGCAAACCCACCTCGCGTTCTCCTTCTCTAGTCAACCACTCTAGTCCCGATCATCATCAACAACAATATCACCATACTCATCACCCTCATAATCATTCCTCGCAACCCAGTCTCCTAGAAGAATCTGTGAAAAAACCGTTGAAATTGAAAAGATTCTTCAAGAAATTGGGACAGAAATCTGAACAAAAGATCTCATCGCCATCCAAAGCACCACCTTCCAGACCAGCCTCTCCTTCGGGTAAATTACAGCCCAAATCAACAGGCTCATCCACCATCACACACCATGCTGCTGGTGCTAAGTCATCAATATCGAAATTCCTTAATACTCTAAGTCCTTCACAATCAAGATCGACATCTAATTCGCAGTCCAAATTATTATTTGGTACCGATTCTGCATCAGAGCTGATTGAGAAATACGGTATACCGGGAAAGATATTGGGAGAAGGTGCAGGGGGATCCGTTAGTGTTGTCAAGAGAAGTGATGGTAAACTATATGCAGTGAAAAAATTCAGACCTAAGAACGATCGTGAAACGGAGAGTGATTACTCTAAAAAAGTCACAAGTGAATTTTGTATTGGCTCAACTTTACATCATCAAAACGTTATTGAAACATTAGATATGTTACAAGAAGGTTTGAACTTCCTAGTTGTTATGGAATATGCACCATATGATTTTTTTACAATTGTTATGAGTGGGCTAATGACCAAGCATGAGATATTCTGTTGCTTCAAACAAATTACTCATGGTACTGCTTATTTACATTCCATGGGATTAGCACATCGTGATTTGAAATTAGATAACTGTGTTGTTTCTGCAAACGGCATAATTAAACTCATTGACTTTGGTTCTGCCGTTGTTTTCAAATACCCATATGAAAATGAAATTGTTAAAGCGAAAGGTGTTGTTGGATCTGATCCATATTTGGCACCAGAAGTATTGATTGAAAGATTCTATGACCCAAGACCATTGGACACTTGGTCTATTGCTATAATGTTCTGTTGTATGACTTTGAGAAGATTCCCATGGAAGGCCCCAAAACAAAGTGATAATTCATTTAAACTGTTCTCAACAAAGCCTGATGAAGTCAATGGAGAACCACAGAAATCTAAATCTAAAGGACCTTATAGACTATTGAGGCTATTGCCACATGCTTCAAGGGAACTGATAGCAGGAATGCTAGAATTAGATCCTTTGAAAAGAATAAAGATGGAAGATATTTTATCAAATGAGTGGTTCAAGTCAATTGAAGTTTGTTTGGCTGATGAAGAGACTGGTCAGATACTCAAAACTCCAGAATCTCATAAACACCATTTGATAACGGAAGATGAACTAGCACAGTTACAGAAGAAGAAAGAAGAGGAAAAAAACACAGAAGTGAAACAAGAAGTGACACAACAAGTTAAAGTTGAAGGCTGATTGATTCAGCTAAATATGAGAAACGGTAAATAACGAAAACAAAGGGATTTTTTAAACCTATTATTATTATTATTATTATTATATATTATTCATACGTATCATTTGCTTGTATACAATGGAAAAGAATAGAATAAACCACCACAGACACATGGTGTTACGAAGGTTTTTCTTCCTTTTTTTTTTGGTTTTGTTCTGTTGTTAATTTTTATTGCTTTTAGAAGCTTATGGCCAACCATGATCGAACAACATGGAAACAGATTCACCATTGTGAATTCTTCTTATAGCCTCGCCAAAGATTCTACTGACATCTAAAACTTCTAGTTTATCACCTAATGCCTTTTTATGCTCTTCTTGTGGTGTGCTATTTGTAACAATTAACTTATCTATATTTGATTCTTTTATTCTGTTGATTGCATCTCCACTGAAAATAGCATGTGTTATCAAGGCATAAACTTTCTTTGCACCTTGATCTTTCAACAATTTAGCAGCTCTTGTTATGGTATAGGATGTATCCACTAAATCATCGATCAAAATACATTCTTTATCTTTCACATCACCAACCAGCATCGTAGTGGCATATTTAAGTCTTTTATCCAGAAGGTCAACAGAGCTGGAATTGAAAGGTTGTGTAGCAGATGGTTTTGGAGAAGAAGTATGGAGTCTTCTCTCTTTATGGATCAATGCGAAAGCCATATGTAAAGCATCAGCAATAGCAGTTGCTCTCTTAGCACCACCAGCATCTGGTGACACGATTACGGCATCCTGATAGTTTTTGAAAGTAGATGCAATGTAGTGTTGCAAGATAGGCTTTGAATAAAGGTTATCAACTGGAATATCAAAGAATCCTTGGAATTGTGCATCGTGTAAATCCATAGTGATGATATGGTCTGCTCCAGCTGCAGTTAAAAGATTTGCAACCAATGTTCCTGATTGTGCTACCCATTGTTTATAGCTGTATCCACTGTTCTTGTTGGCAGCAGCGATATTGCTGGCAGCAGTGGTTGCTGGTTGGTCGTTCAAGGGGGTTGATTCTGATTCTGTTAGAACAGGGATTTTAGAAGATGACGTTGTTGCAAATAAATTTGGTTTTGATGGGGTAGAAATGGTAGGATCAAAGGATGGGTTCACTCTGGAGTTTGCCCTTGGAGTTGGTGGAACGCTTTCAAAAGTGTATTCAGTCTTAGGTTTCGAGACTAATGGAGCACCTTTTTTAGTGTATGGCACATCAGGTTGTCTTGAGTAAGGGAATAGAGGTAGCACAGCTGTCACCTTTTTAGCAGAAGCTGTTTTGCAAGCAGAAAGAATGATAAGCAGTTCCAAGAAGTTATCATTGACATGTCCACAACCAGTTTGCACCACATAAACGTCTTTTTCTCTCACACTCTCATTGACACTGATGGATGTTTCACCGTTGCTGAACTTTCCCAGCTTGATTTTACCTTTGTCCAGGGACAGGTTTGAACAGATTTTTTCAGAGATTCCAGGATGAGAGGACCCTGAAAACACAACAATGTCGTGAACCATTGATAAAAAAAAGCAGAATAAAAGCACAAAAAGGCAAAAGATTCAGTGTAGAAATTGAATTAAAAGTGAATTCATTTTGTATAATTTTTTTTTTTTTTTTTTTTGTAAAGATTACTGTTACTGACACTTTTCGCGATGGCAGCACTGTTTATATAATTAGAATAAAGAGCAAACGACAAAAGTGACAAATTTTGAGGGTTTTTAACTAGATTAATGAGTTCTAAAGCCAAGATCGTACTTGGGTGTGTGATTGGGGTGTTCTCCTCGGCAACTCAGTCGGTTGGGCTCACACTTCAGAGAAAATCGCACGTTCTGGAGGATCTGAGACACTTGAAAGACGCGAGTTATGAGTACAGACAGCCTTACAAGAGACCACTTTGGCGAGTTGGGTTCACTCTGTTTCTTGCTGCGAATCTTCTGGGGTCGTCGATACAAATCACGACGTTGCCTTTGATCATCCTGAGCCCGCTGCAGGCCATTGGGCTGGTGTTCAACACGATATGCTCTGCTGTGATCCTGGACGAAGAATTCACGGTGTATGCCATCATTGGGACACTTCTCGTTGGGTTTGGAGCTTTGTTCATCGCAGGCTTTGGCAGCATTCCTGAACCTAATCATTCTCTGCAGGAGCTCTTGGACTTGATGAAAAGACCCAATTTTGTTGTTTGGATAGCATTGAGTAATCTGGTAGTTGTCTGTATATTAGTATGGATAAATATTGTCAAGCTGATCCAATCAAAGACGTTCACCCTCGATTCGTTCCCATGCTATATAAGGCGTGCTATTTATCATCCAAGCAGGGATAGATTCGGGTTTTTGAAAGGCACTCTTTACGGAGTTGTCAGTGGGATATTATCAGCCCATTCACTACTATTGGCAAAATCAACAGTTGAAATAATACTGAATTCACTTGCACATTCAAGTTTCAAGAACTTCAGAAGCCTGAAATGCTCTATCATCATCATCAGCTTCTTCATACTTGCTATCACCCAACTGGTGTTCCTCAATAAAGGTTTGAGAAATGTATCAACATCGATACTTTATCCCTTGGTCTTTTGCATATACAACATCACTAACATTATAAATGGATTGATATTTTACAACCAGCTGCATACGCTGTCATATCTACAGATCTTTATGATCGTATTTGGCACCATTCTTGTCCTTCTGGGCGTGTTCTCTTTGAGTTGGAGACTAGATGAGAGCATTGATGGTGAGCATCATCATCTCCGTCATCATATTATCAATAAAGATGGCACGGTGGATCCTTACGGTAAAGATTTTGCGAACGAGAGATCGTTGCTTGTACAACCTCTGCTGGAGGATGAAGGGGATGTTGGATACGTGTCTTTCAGCTCACCAACCCTCGCTAGTGACCTTCCGTTGGAAGAGGCTCGTAATGATGCAGAGAGCACTTCTGGTTCTGGCTCGTTTGGTACACCTTTTAAATACGGCACCATTCTCGATGGAGAACAAACGAAAAGAGCTTCAATAACAGCAAAGAGAAGAAGCCGAGTACTTTCTTACGAACAGAACGAACTGCTCAGCCAACTCAAAGATCTCGATTAAAAAAAAAAAAAAAAATCTTTATTCTTTCAAATAGTTTAATTTAATTTCCATTAAAAATTTAGTTGTTTTGTTTTTTGGACCACGTAAAAAATGTGTAAAACAATTTGGTTCAATCTTAAAAAAACTACTCCATAAAAAACCCTTTTAATTAACAATTGTGTGAGGTTCATTGAAATGTCAGTAGCGAAGACGGTGCAGCGAAATCGTGCTTTGCAACTTCTCCTTGCTTTTGTCATTTTTGTCGTTTTTTATTTCCTTTTTTACAGCTCATCCTCTTCCTCATCATCATCATCATCCTCCTCTTCTTCTTCAAACAATGTGCTAACAAACGAAGAGGTCAACAACATTCTTTCTGGAGACTCATCCTCGGGCTCAGACATCGAGAGACACTCTGTGGGCAGCTTAGCGCTCAGAAAACCGTTCTTGGAAACTGGACTGAAGTCGAACAATTGGGAGGTTTCAGGTGACACATTGATCAAGAATTGGGACTATGTGAGATTGACCAGTGAAAAGAAGGACCAGGCAGGCTTGATATTCAACAAGAATCCATTTAATGATGATGGTTTTGAGGTGGAGTTCAACTTTAGTATACACGGTGAAGCAAAGATCAATCAGTTAAAAGCTGATGGGTTTGCCTTATTCCTAACTGACAGACCACTAAATTTGGGTACTGTTTTTGGAGCTGAAGATAGATTTAAAGGTATTGGTCTATTCTTTGATACTTATCGTAATGCAAGGAAAGGGCCTGTTTTCCCTTACATCACAGTAATGAACGGTGATGGTCAAACAAACTATGACAAGGCTAACGATGGTAAGGCCAATGAGTTAGGTGGTTGTACTGCTAGAAGTTTATACAACACTAAACAGGGTCATGTTATCGCTAGATTGATCCATACTGTTGAGGATGGGTATCTCTCACTTGACTATAACTATAACGGTGCTTGGACTAATTGTTTTTCAATTAAAGATGTGAACATTCCAAAGAATAGATATCTAGGCTTTGGTGCTGCTACTGGTGATTTGGTTGAGACCGTTGATTTATACGATGTTCAAGTATATCAGTTAAAACAGTTCGGTGAGACCATCAAATCATGGAATGATTTCGTGGAACATATTGACGAACCTGACAAAATCACAAAAGATCAAGAAGATGAAGAAGATCCAGACTACGAAGTTGACTATAAAGGTAGAAATAGAAGAAGAAGAAACCTTCGTAAAAAGAGAAATTCAAAGCAAAGAACCAAATTACAAGCAAAATTGAGAAACAAAGCTCAAAGAAATTTAAAATTTAATGCTAATCAAAGACAAGAAACTGAATCAGATGGTTTAGGGTTCTTCAGAACATTGTGGTGGTTAACGAAATCTTTTTTCTACTTCCTGTTCTTCGTGTTGATAGCATATGTTGTCTTCACGGTATATCGTGTCAAGAAGAGAACCTGGAAGTCTCAAAGAAAGACAACAGGTTTGTTAGATTAATGGAAGGCATTATACAAAGTTTTAATTAATAAAAGGAGAAGATTGTACATATAAAGCTATACATGTGTAGAATATTAATCGGATTTGACACCGGTGGATCCATATTTCTCTTTAATACTCGATATTTTTGAAACGTTAAGAGCAAGACCCCATATTTCATAATTGACTCCGTATAGATGTAAAATTTTGGAATCATTGATTGGTCTCTTTTCAATATATAAAAATTCTCTACCAGTCAAGGTTTTCTTCAACTGAGAATCAGTTGAGACCACTTGGATTAAAATCAAAAGCTTGGAATATGGCTTTTTGAGTGCATTGTTCAATTCTGAAGTTCTTTTGATTGCAAAATCAAATAGATCATCAATTATTCCTGATTTATAGTACACTTTTCTTATTCCCACACCAGTGATCTTTGCGACAAATGTATCCTTTTCCGAAAATGATGGGTCTAAAGTGACGATAGCAATAGGGCTATCTCTGTAGATTACTAAAGTAGAGTTTTCACCTTTTGCCAATAAGGCTTTAATATTCTTGTCTTTAGAGTTTTTATTAGCCTTAACAAACTCTTTTAGATCGAATCCAAAAACCGGAGTAGAGTCATCCACTAGTGAATCAGCATTGGTTTTTATTATGTCGGTAGGTTTGGTGACAAGTGTTAATAGGATAGAAGTGAACATGGCTAAGAAGATCACAATTTGGAACAATTTATCAACCTCATATTTCAAAGCAGCTAGACCACCTGCAAGAATAGAAGAACCTACCCTGGTATAGATAAACACACCCAGCGCACCTATCACAGCAGAAACAGTTATAGGATGTTTTATTATATGTTGATTAGCGGCCGACTGCTTTTGTCTTTGGAAATCAATAGTCAAATTTAACGCAGCATTTGATAGATCTGGGGTGAGATGAGTAGAGTAGATTGTTGGAGGTGCTTTCTCGTCGATTGGCTGGTCCAATCTGATTGGTTTCTGTGCTGTTGACATTAGTTAGATCACACCAAAACAATAGAAGAAAGTGCAAAGTGTAAAAGTTCAACTTCGATGCCCTTTATATTTTAATACTCACTTGACTGTTTACTGTTTTCTAACACGTGTTGATCAAAAGGGTAATTTTCGCGTGGGAACTAAATCAATAATATGTATACAATTTTACAAATAAGCAACATTAGATATAAAGAGTCGTATTAATCACCAATATACAACAAATACACTTATTTATCAGCGACTAACTGAAGAAAAAATAAAACCGTACTTGATATATATAAAAAAAAAATCCCAAAAATAACACAAATAAAAATATAAAGTTCATAAAAAATAGTGAAAAAAGTCATAAGCTCTTTTTGAAAGAATGTTCAGAGAGAGCATGGGTATAAAGTGATCAATCACTAAAACTTAATTAATGATTGATTTTGTTGAAACAAAGCGAACGTTCGTTGAAATGATATAAATGAGTTAAGCAAAAGAAAAAAAGAAAGATAAAAGATAAAGTAACTTAAACCTTTTCAAATTTAAAAGAAGACAAAGTTGGCAGAACCATCAGTAACAGTGACAGTACAACCATCTGAACCTGAACCGGTGTATTGACCATCAATGTAAGAACATGAACCACCGACGCTTGAACCATCAGTAGCTTCGATTTTTAGATTGAAGTTTGGAGCTTCTTTGTTGTTTGGATTTGGAATAATGGATAAGTAAGTTCTACCATCAGTGTAACCAGCACCCAAAACGACAGGAGCCCAATTACCGATACCAGAACCATCGGTACCCCAAATACAACCATCTTCAACAGAAACACCTGCGTTGTTGACGTAGTACTGAGAAGAAGTCAAACCACCTTTCCATGTGTAGTAGTTATCTTCCAAAACAACAGAGATTGGTTTAGAAGAACCAGCATCAACAACGGTTGGGACAACCATGTTTTCAGAACCTGGGTAATCAGTACGACATAGAGCAATGGATTTATCAACGTTGTTAACAGCGGAAGCAGATTGCTGACCCCATTCACATAGAGCATCGGATCTGCTGTTGGATTTGTATAGGTAACCATCTTTACATTGCAAACCACCAACAGAGATACCATTGGATGGTTGTTCGGATGGCCATTGGGTCTTGGACATACCAGGTTGACAAGCGTAAGAACAGAAGAAACCGTCTTGACAAGATGAAGCGGTGTTACCACTTTGATCCATGACAGAGGCCCAACCACCGAAATCTAACCAGTCTAAAGCAATGACACCTTCACCAGCTGGGAATTCAGAACATTTGTATTTACCGTCTTCGAAGGTGGATGGGGTATCCCAAGCACCCAAATCACCATCAATACCACCAGATGATGATCCTGAAGAGGAAGAAGAAGTGGTGGCAGCGGCAGCAGAAGATGATGATGATGATGAAGATGTGGAGCTAGTAGAGCTCAAAGTTGTCAAAGAAGAAGAGGTAGAAGAAGGAGCAGCGGCTTCGGTGGAAGAGGTAGTTTGTGCAGTTTGTGCTTGGGTAGAGGAAGTGGTTTCAGCAGTGGTTTCAGCAGTGGTGGAATTTGGGACGACAGTAGAAGCAGAAGTGGTTGTTTCTTGAACTGGGTTACCTTTGGCGTCAACATAGTGAATTTTGGTTTCAGTAACATAGACGACGGCGGCATCAGCATCACGACGATGCAAGTGATGGATGTGGGCTGGAGCAGCAACGACGGAGGTGGCAAGAGCCAACAAAGGAATGACAGAGTACTTCATCTAGATTTTAGAGTTAAAAATGTCAAAACAAGGAAAAATTTAATGAAAGAGAGACTGAGAATAGACAACAGAAAATAATAAAAGGAAGGACTAGCAGTTGGTGCTGAAAGATGTTGTAAAAGACTATTCGAACAGAGAAATGAGTGTGACTTGTTTCGTTTTTTTTGCTTTGTCAAGAATCAGATCAAATCAAAATCAAATCAAAAAGGAAAATTTTTGCAACTTTTGTTTTATATTTATTTAAATGTGTTGACTTTTGGTTTTTTTTGTAGCTTTTTTTGAAACAGAAAAAACTTTTAAACGTAGAGTGGCCTTATCAAAATAGATAAATGTGCTAAATTATTTCCGTTTTAGGTAATTATGCCGTTTTGAGCAAGTAATTAAGATTTAAGTCTTCTGTCGGTTTATGCATGAGCTACATCAATTTAAAGAAGTTGAAACCGAATGCGACGGATCTAGAACTAATTTGAATCAAATAAAAAAATTTGTCGTACATTGAATAAAATAACTAGTCCATTGAAATGTTGAATTAGTATATGTTTATATTGAGGGGGGGGAATTGGAGGTATTTTAATGGACAATCAAGAATAATAATATATAATGGTTTGTGTATTCAACTGTTCACTTGTCAAATCTAGAAAGATTATACTCTCAATTCTAGGTCTTACTAGAACTATTTGAAAAAGTACAATGATCCATATATTATCCAATAAAAGCTTCGCGAAAAGGATGAACGAGCCCGTCTAAGATTTCGGGTATTACCAATCAAAGCTGAATCTCAACAAAAGAAAAGTGAGAACCATTTTTTTTTGTTTCAGTAATAGACAAACAGAAGTGAAAAGTTTTCAATGGTATTGGTCACTGATTATACAGTTGATTGCTTCTCTTAAAATAGTAATGGCGATTTCTCTCGGTAAACACTCACATCACCGTACTAACCTAGCCAATAAAGAATCCTCGATGTCATTTCAACGACCACAATTGCGTCTAGAAGTTCACAATACAAGTTGTACTGTACCTCCTTTAATTAACCAGTAACAGTTGTCATGTACGGTTTATCGGCTTTTGCCTGTGCAACAAAAACAGTAATTTACTCAATTCAAAGGGCTACTACTTATTAGCAACCAACTAGTAAGATGTGAGACGGTGGGGGGGTGAGGGCCTGACCAGTTCCAATTCATTTAGGAATTAGAGATCAATCTAGTTTCTGATGTCTTCATTCTATAATTTGTATATCTCTCTACTTGTATCAAAGCTAATGCTCGAGAAGCTTCCTTAAAAAGAATAAGGATTAAGGAGGCCAAGAGTCAAGATTCAAACCGTCGAACCGGAACTATCATCCCTCTCTATCTGACTATTCTCATCAGTCATCACGCACACAGGCGTAAACTGCAAGTAATTTAAATAAAAAAATTAGTGTGACGTGACGGTGTACAATGTGCACCTTGCAGTAATGTTCTGCAGTTGCACTTACAATCTTACAGCTTGACCATTTGGCCAATATGAGTGGCCTTATCAAAATAAAGCACATTAAAATACCCTATATGGCAATATTCCTATTTAGCATCGTTTTGGATCTTTGATACTGGACTTATTATGATATAAGTATTAGTATAAAATTTCTATACAAGTCAATATAAGAAAAAAAATAAAAACCGTGAAACATAAAACCGAAAAGAATCAAATAGCATATCTATTTTTATATTCAGCAGCTAATTAACCATATATGTAATTTTGGATATATATTTAATTTTTGGGAAAGCTGAGAGGCAGTCTCAAAATGTTGAAATAGAAATTATAAAAACTTTAAATAAAAATTTTATAAATTTATAAATTTGTGTATAAACGAATCCTGTTAGTATCTGAATGGTTTGAGACATTACACTCCTTTCCTTGATATTTTTTTTTAAAATTCACTTGATATGATTCATATTTATCAATTTTTTAAAAAGTTAATATTAAATAATGTCTTGTTGTTATCCACGTGATTTCCAAAGTACCTCTTAAATAAGAGCAAAAATCTAAGTTTTTTGTAAAAGAGACATGTGCTACTTACCGCGATGGTGGGTAGGAGCACTGACCTCAAATCTCGGTTCAAACCTTGTTCATGTCAAACGACGAACCACAGAGCCAAAGAACTCGATCTGGCCGGTCTTTGAGATCTGGGATTCTCCTATAAAAAAGAGATTCTCACCTTTTTAGTCTGTCTACGTTACACTCAAGAGTTCCTCTGATTAGATCAAGAGGAACCTTTATATACATTCTGACTAGATCAAGAGTTCCTACGACTAGGTCAACAGGAATCTTTATAGATTTTAAGATGATGCGGTGGCTCAATGGTAGAGCTTTCGACTCCAGTTGGAATTTAGTGCAATCGAAGGGTTGCAGGTTCAATTCCTGTCCGTGTCATTCTTATTCTTCTTTTTTTAATCCTCTTCTCTTTTTTTGAAACCGGGTAACTTTTTGTGTTTTTTTTTTCCCTTCCACCACTTTTTTATAACAAAAAAAAACAAACGAATTGATTGTATCATAAATTGTTTTAAAAGTGTTCAAGGATCTTGAACAAAGAACAATAAAAATAAAGCTGATGAGTACAAGTCCAGAGCCTGAAAAGGCACAGAAGAACAATGCGGTTGACCAACTCACAGAAGATGTTAACGAACTGTATCTCGAGGCTTTTTCATTTACAACAGCTGCAGCTATAATTGGTTATGTTGATAGGAAGATTACTGCTACTTTGATAGATGGTCGTCGTTTATTTGGAGTTTTGAGAAGTTTCGATCAATATGGTACCGTAGTCTTACAGGATACAATAGAAAGAATATATCTGTCTGGTAATAGATTTGCAGAGGAATATTTAGGTATATTGTTAATTCGTGGTGAAAATATACTATTATTAGGAGACGTTGATATTGATAAAGAGGATGCCCCATTAGAACAATTGAAACAGATACCTTTCGATGTTGCAAAAAAGGAGCAAAAACAAGAGAAGGAACTCTTGCTAAAGAAAAATAAGCTTAAGAGCCAAAAACTACATAAAATTGGATTAGTGAGTGAAACTTATTATGGGTTTTAAGTATCAATGATGTTTAATGAATTTATAATGTTTTCTTGGTTTCTTTTTTTTTTTTGTTCATCCTTTTCAATATCTTACAATTATATTGTTTCAGTATCTCATATATTCATATATTCATAAAGTCTTCATAATTTGTTCAATCTTTGAGTGTTTTTCTCAATTGATTCATAAAGTTCATTAATTTCTTTTGCCCTTTTAATCTCAGATTTACCTAACTGAGATAGATGTGCTTCATCTGGTCCATCTGCTATTCTGCACATTCTGCAATATGACCACAATCTTGTTAATGGTGTATCTTGACTGACACCTTCTGCTCCATAAACTTGAACTGCCCAATCAGTGATCTCCAAGACAGTTCTAGGTGCATCAATTTTGGCCAATGAAATTTCTTTTCTAGCAGCTTTACTTCCAGAAGTATCAATTTTCAGTGCAGCTTGTAATACTAGTAATTTAACCCTTTCCAATTTGATTCTTCTCTCTGCAACGTTGTTTATAAAACTTTCCTTCTTTAAAAACAATTCTCCAAAAATATGGCGATTCGAGGCCCTTTTAATTGCCTGATAAATAGCCTCTTCACCAATTCCAATTATTCTCATACAATGATGTATTCTTCCTGGGCCTAGTCTACTTTGTATTAACTTGAAGCCTTCACCTTCTTTATCCAATATATCGAAAGGAACTCTCAGATCATTGAACTCGATTTCACAGTGACCATGAGGGGCATCATCAAATCCAAAAACTTTCAATGGACGTACTATCTTGACATTTCCTGTACTTAGGGCCTTCTTGGAATCTATAACAATTACTGAGTGACGTTTATATGGATCTTTAGCTTCAGGAGTAGTCAAAGCCATCACCAACCATACACTAGTTCTAGGATCACCTGCACCTGAAGCAAACCATTTTGTTCCATTCAATATAACCTCATTGTTACTAACTTTTTGAGCACTTAGGCTAATATTCAAAGCATTTGATGAACTTATACCCTTTTCTGTCATTAAAAATGCTGAACGGGTCTTACCATCTAATAATGGGTTTAGCCATTTCTCACGTTGTTGCGGATTAGAGAATTTATAGAGCAATTCCATATTACCAGTATCAGGAGCATTTGTATTTGTAACTTCTGCAGCAACGTGTGATCTGCCAATGAATTGTGCCATCAAACCGTACTCAAGATTGGTATAACCAGGACCACCTTCATAATTACATAAAAACAAGTTCCAGAGACCCAATTGCTTAGCCTTTGTTTTCAGAACCTCTATAATTGGAGGAATTGTAGCCCATCGTTGTGCAGGATCTTCTGACAACTGTGAGAAGTAGATATCATCAGCTGGTAGACAGTCCTCTTCAACAAACTGCTTTAATCGCTTAATCGTTTCGTACCCTCTTGCAGAGACTTTATCTCTAACGAGCTCAGGAATGTATTCATCTACTGAAAACACCATATTCTAATACCATTCAAAAATAAAACACAAAAAAATAAACAAATGTAAAGGAGAAACTTATCTTCTTTTATAGTCAATTTACTATTTTCTTCACTTTCCTAAAATCCCAAATCCCAAATCCCAAGTAGTTTTAAAATATTTTTATACCTCGGTGAAAAAACGTTAAAAAATGTGGAGAAATATTTTAATAAATAAATAAAATAAAATAAAAAAAAAAAGTCACGTGATTTTTTTTTATTTTTTTTTTTATTTTTTTTTTTATTTTTTTTTTATTTTTTTATTTTTTTTGTTTCGCGAAATATTTTGAAGTTATTAAAAATTTAAAAATTTTTTTTAGTGAGATGAGCTTTGTTGATTTGATTTAAGGCTTTGTGATGGGATTTTTGGGTTACAAAGAGGTGATTGAGGAAGGTGATCTTGTGCTGGCATATCTCGGCAGAGATGCGATGAAGCCTGTTGTTGTGAGCAGTTCAGAGACTCTGAGCACGAAATACGGTGTGTTCCCACATAGTTCTATGATTGGTGCCAAATATGGGTCCCAGATACCGAGTGTTAAAGGGTATGGGTTCATCCACTTGCTACAGCCCACTGCAGAGCTATGGACCTTGTCACTGCCGCACAGAACACAGATTGTATACACACCAGACTCGAGTTATATCACACAGAGACTAGGAATAAAGGCTGGATCAAGAGTCATTGAAGCCGGTACTGGATCTGCTTCTTTTTCTCATTCTCTTGCCAGAACAGTGTCATCCCCTGGTAAACTCTTCACATTTGAGTTCCATGAGTCAAGATTTAAAGATGCATCGAGAGAATTCGAAGAACATGGTATATTGGGTGATCCTGTTACTATTAACCATAGAGACGTTTGTAAAAACGGATTTGAAATCACAAACTATGAAGGAAAACTTGATGCCACATCCATATTCTTGGATCTTCCATCACCATGGGATGCCATTCCTCATTTGGAGAAAGTCATTTCCACTGATGAGAAAGTTGGAATCTGTTGTTTCAGTCCGTGTATTGAACAAGTTGATCTCACGATAAGAGCATTGAAGGATAACGGATGGATATCAATACAAATGGTGGAGATCCAGGGAAGAAAATGGGAAGCTAGACAACAGATGGTGAGACAACTGGATGACGCAATTGAGAGATTGAGAGACGTAAAGAAGCGTAAGCTTGAAGGTATTGAGAAGAAGAAAAGATACTACAAAGAACACAGCAAGGAACATAGTGAAGATACTGGGGAAATAACAGAGGAGGTCAAAACCAAAAGAAAGCTTGAGGAACAACAGATGACCAAGGTATCAAAGACAGAATTTAACCCATTCGGTAAAGGGATAAGAGTTAAAGAGGGAGATGAGCAATACAAATGGTTAAAAGTGTCTAAAAATGAGGCCGAAGTCAAATCACACACTTCATATTTGACATTTGCATTTAAACAAGTTCCAATCAATAAATAGAAAAATTGTATAAGTTATTTATTTACACAATTGGAAAAAATAGAAAAAAAAAAAAACACACAAAATGTAAGTTCACTAACTATCAATTAATCAATTAACTTGAGCTTCTCTAAAATTTCCATTCTGAACAAATTGAACATCATAAAAATGTCCATTTCTGTGAGACTGAATCCTTTTAAGATCACTGGATACACTCATCTGAAACAAAATACAAGTTTCTTGAGAATAATGAGCTCCAGTCGGCTTATTTTCCAGCCGATTTTAAGGAAACCAACTTTACAAACCATCCAATATAAATCATTCCATTCAACTACATTACTTGCTAAAAAGTACACTTTCAACAATGGAAGAACCTCACCAAGATTCAATCAGGGCCCACCAACCTCAATGTCTTTATTTTGGCGTTTGGTTCCGGATGGGCTGAAAGCATTGGCCGTTATCATGGGTACAGCTGCATTTGTGTTGTTTGTTGCAGGTCCAATATTGGTTGTTGTTGCTCCTCCTTTGATTTTGGGAGGCTTCATCATGCGCAGAGTGTGGTACAGAAGACGACAGGATGATATGAACAGAAGATGGAATGAACTCTCACAGACTTCTTTGACTTATAATGGAGCTGTTTTAGATGAGTTGAGTCTTGAAAAATTCACTAAGGAGAGAATCATTAATGCATTGAGAGATAATGAACTGAATATCGTCAAATCTCTTGGAATAGAACTCAATGAGGAGCAATACCATCCTTTTGAAACGCGATTTGAATTGAGTGGTCCCGAATCTTTGGACCAGGATGTTGATCTGTCCAGACCTCGAGGAAACGAACAGATAACAGTTGTATCATACGGTCTTTATGACACTGACTCCAGTGAAAGATACAATAGAGTGGCTACTGTCATCGTTTCGTTAAAACCACGCATCATAACCACTTTACTTGACCCTTCCAACACGCAAGACGCAATAGTCGAGGTGAAACCGACTTTCCCATTCAAGAAGCCAATAATCATCAACACAGAAAGCTCATTTGATGAGCCTCCTGTTATCAATGTTAGACCAAAGCGTTGAAAGAATTAAGTTTCTAGCCCTTCATATTCATAATCTCAGCGTTGTACATAGAACTGGTCAAAATAATGAGCCAAAAAAAAAGTGTGTTACAGATGGAACGTTGGAAAACGTATGCCAAAAGAGTACGACTGTTTACACGCTATTATATAGACATAATATATATATACATGTCTTACATACTGCTATGAGCAAATGATGAGACTAGGTACACATAATGGGAATATTGAGTGTATAACGTAATAATGTGTATAAATATTACGTAATCAGACGCGTCACAAAATTTTTTTTCTTATATCAACAGTTAAGTCATATAAACAAACAAAGAACATCAACAAAATCGCTGCTGTTAACGATGTTCAATAGGTTCAGCTCTGCTGATTTCCGAGATGCTGCTCACGCTGTTGCCAATTCAGAGGTGGTTTCTGCTGTTTCTGTGTCTGTTCCGCACTCGCACTCATCCCATACCTCGCACTTCCCAGTGCTACTGCCTCCCTATACCGTTCTACTAAAGGATGGAGAGACCACAGCGACAATATACCCTATACACAGTCCCCAGCAGCTCCCACCAGGACTGCTCGCGTTTCTTGCCGATGAACTGAACATGGAGATCGAGAGAGGTGACACTTTCCCGTTTTTCGATACTTTAGACATTGATGAATTCAAGAGCTACTGGTTTGGCTCGTTTGCTGCAGTGATGGTTCTAGGTGAAGACCCACAACTAGATCACCAAAGATCCTGGGAAAAAGAATGTCTCGGGAGTTTTTTCATTAAGGCAAACTTTCCTGGAAGATCATCACATATTTGTACTGGTGGGATCTTAGTTAATGCTGGTATCCGAGGTAAAGGTATAGGTAAGACATTGGTTGAGTGCTATCTCGACTGGGCACCAAAACTGGGTTACACGTCAGTGTTGTTTAATCTGATATTCGAAACTAATGTCGGTGCGAGAAGAATTTTTGAATCTTTGAATTTTAAAAGAGTTGGTAAACTGAAAGCTGCAGGGATTTTAAAAGATCACGATAATGCTGTGGATGCACTGATATACGGAAAAGAATTGGTACATCCTCAAGGATCTGACAGTCCGGCAAATCAGGGGACTTACAGATTTGACAAGATACGATATTATCTTGAAACTGGTCGTTATCCTCCACTAGTTGATCGTCAAGAAAAGTCAAGATTGAGATCATCTGCTTCACATTATAAACTAGTTGATGGGAAACTGACTTTAAAAGGTAAAGAAGTGGTTAGTGATCCAATAAGGCAACTGGAGATTTGTACAGAATACCACAACTTACATCATGGTGGTATAAACAAAACTACAACATTAGTCACTGAACATTATCACTGGTCTAGAATTAAAGATACCGTCGCACAGGCCCTAAGGAATTGCACCGAATGCAGAGATGCATCAAAGGCCATTAACAACCTCACCAAGAGAAAACAGAGTGCGCATCATCATGCTCATCATGAATTGGGTAAGATTGATCAGAATACAACTGGTGAAATTGATCTCGAAACTCCTAATGATTTAGATACTTTGAGCCACCATTTACAGAGATCATCAGATCAAAATCTATTACAGCCTTCTGATTTCCAGAATATCGATGATCCTTCCAGTTTATTAGCTGCTGTTGAAGCTGCTCAAAGAAGATCCCAACAACAAGAACAACAACAGCAACGTGAACAGCAACAGCAGCAGCGTGAAAGAGAACAACAAGCCCAATCGCAACAAAGAATTGCACGTGAATATGAAGCGTATACCCAACTTGATCATCCCGATCAACATGATGATCAACCATCCAATGATAACAACAATGATATTCCTGTCGATCCAGAAGTATCAGCATTTGATGATCATGGACAATATGATCAACGCCAGTACGAACAGCACGTACAGGACCAAGTCCAACGTCAATACCATGCGCAACAACTCCCAAATCCTCAGAACCAAGATCAGCTACACCATACCAATTTGGTTGTTGAAAATGTTGCATCAAATGGTGAAGAGATCGAGATTGCAAGAGCTTTGATAAATGCAAACGGTGCAAATGAGTCGAATCAAACCAATAATGGCCAGACTAATAGAAACGATGATGAAGAGCATCAGTTGTTCTAATAGTTAATTTAAACAAACTGAGTTTATCGGAGTTAGGAGTTAGGAGTTATGGTGTTTCACTAATTATTTTTTTTTCCAATAGAGTTACCCATGTGCTATACATAATTGAACTGCTTTGTTGTAGTGTATGACATATGAAATTGATCATAACCCCTATTATGACCAATTACTTCAATGACACCATGAATAATATTGCCAGAAAAAATGTATTCACTGAACCAAACACACAAATTCATAATAAACGCAACGAACGTATGCATCACACATACAACATTAACGTCGAAAATGAATTATCTATGTGTTTAATATTCGGTGTACACTACTGATCAACTTTCATCACATATTTTCTAATCTATATATCAAGATCAACAAATAAAATAACAAAAAGCAATCTCTAAACAACTATGGACAAAATGTTTTTTTTTTCTCTTTAAAGCAACAAACAGCACTTTCATATAATGACACATATTCTTTTCAAGCATAATTGATTAATTAACTGTCTCCAAACTCCAGTTTCATTTGATTTCTATTATTAACAAGGTGGTCTCCAGTCACTTTGAGTGTTCAAAAAACAAATGAAACAAGAAAAGTATTATCAAGAGAAGTAATAAGGGTCATCTAATGAAAAGAGCTTAGAAGTCGACACCAATAACCATAGCCAACAAAGCCATACGGACAAATAGACCATATCTCATCTGTCTGAAATAAGCAGCACGCTGATCAAAGTCAACTTCTTCACGAATCTCATTGACACGAGGTAATGGATGTAACACGGCCATATGTTGTTTAGCATATGATAAGATCTTATTATCAACAATATAACTATCTTTCAATCTTTGATATTCATTTTGATCAGCAAATCTTTCTTGTTGGATTCTTGTACAGTACAAAATGTCAGATCTGGCAATGATGTCTTTAGTCAATTCTTCAGATTCAGAAGCTAACATTCCTCTAGCATCCAATTCATCTCTGATATCTTGTGGTAATGTCAATTCTTTTGGTGAAACCAAATTGATACGAACTTGATACTGTTTCAACAAATGACATAATGAATGAACAGGACGGCCATATTTCAAATCACCCATGAAAGTAACAGTAATACCATTCACAGTACCTAATTCTTCACGGATAGTGAATAAGTCTAGGAAAGCTTGAGTTGGATGTTCACGAGAACCATTACCACCATTAACAATTGGTACTGGCGAATATTTTGCTGCAATTTCAGCACTTTCTTCATCAGGATGACGGATGACAATGGCATCTGAATAACTGGCTAAAGTTCTGATAGTGTCTTGCAATGTTTCACCTTTTTTAACTGATGAATCGTTGATTGGAACAGCAATAGTTCTACCACCTAATCTTTGCATAGCAGCATCAAATGAAGATGCAGTTCTGGTTGATGGTTCATAAAAGGCTGTAGTCAATAAACGACCTTTCAATAGATCTAAGACACCACGTCTTTCAACAGCCAATCTCATTTCTTGAGCAACTGCGAATAAAGCATGTAGATCAGAACGGTTGAATTGACCAACTTCCAAAATATTTTGACGCAAGAATGGGTTGTTACCACGAATTATCGAGGCAATAGCACCTGGAGGGCTTAATTCTCTTGGTGGTCTTGATGAAACCAATTCGGTACCTTTAGGACCATCGGATTCAATCACTTCTTCAATGGTAGTGGATATAGTTGGACGTTGAGCATCTGTAGAGAATGAAAATCTTGATCTTCTGGTAGTTGATGGGCTGGTGATAGGTTCTGATGCAACAACAGAACCTAATCTTTGTCTGTATTGAGAATTATCAACTCCTAGAGCTTGACTGATTACCAACTCACCTTCTAGAGTGACAGTTTGACCATAGAATTGAACACGTTCAACTCCACCTTTCAATTTACCTTCAAATGGCGAGAACAGTTTTGAAGAGTGTAGAGTGGATTGGGAACGGTCAAGATCAATTTCAACAACTGAATCTTGGTCTGGTAATTTGAAAATTTCAACAGGTTTGGTATGTAATTTCTCAATGATTTTGTTAACTGTCAAACGACCATCATCAACAGCCTTGAATAATAGCGGTAAAGCGTCTGCGATACCTAAACCAGCAACAACAGGTTTACCTAGGAATTTGGCTAACAAGGATGGGATGATACCAATAGACAACGCATCAATAGAATCAAAGTTTTCCCACAAGAAGTCTTGGTCAGCCTTTGTTGGTAAGAATTCAGCACCTGGGTAGTCTTCTTGAGACAAGAATAATGAATAAATTGAGGCATCAAAAGTAACCAACTTAGATTTTGTTTTGACTAATTTGATTAATTTCAAATCTGCCTTGCTTGAAACACCGGTGATGTGAATAGCACGTTCATTCAATGTGGCAGACAATAATGCAGATGCTAAATCATTACCTTTAGAATCAGTAATGATTGGTTTGGATTCTGGAATGGCAGTCAAATATGCTGATTCTGGAGTGAACTTAGTATGGGCAAAATCGTTTCTAGATAGGAACAAAGAAGCAACACTATGACCGGCTTGTGCAATTTCTGATTCATTAGCTTTAGTGGCAGAGATTGATAAACTGTAATCTGTGTAAGCAGAATCATTGATTAATGAGCTAACTTCGTTCAAGGATTTAGAATCAGAAATAGCAAATCCATCGGCAGAGATTGGTAACACTTGGTTGTAAGTAAAACCAGAGACCAATGAAGATCTTGTCACTTCTTCAAAATCATCGGATGTAGCATAAGAAGGAACAAAAGATGAGATATTAACTAAACCTGGGATTGAGACTGTTCTATGGGAAGTTTGAGCATCACGGTTTGAAATATCCAAAGAAATATTACGTGATAAAGCCTCAATCAACAATTTAGCACATTTGACATTTGTGACTAATGGAACTGCGTAATCAACAGCCATACGACGGGTCAAATAACCTTTAGAAACATAGTTAGCTGGACGACGGAATCTGTTAGAAGACGGTAAGTTGATGTATAAGTCAATCAAGTTTTGAGCCAAATGTTGAGTCAAAGAATATTCAGATTTTTGATCATCTTCTTCATCGTTCAATATTTCCAAGTATTGGACTGGGATATCATGTTCCTGAATGAAGTCAGCAGTACCAGCAGTAGCGAATAAGTTGTAACCTAACTCGTGCAACTTTTTCACTGATGGTAACAATTCGATTTTCTCTTTGTAAGAACCAATAGACAACAAAATGTTTTTCTTTGGTAACTGGAAACCAGTAGAGATCAATGATTTCAAGTAGGCTTCATATTTGTTGTGCCCAAATGTAGCGACTTCACCTGTAGAAGCCATTTCAACACCTAAAATAGGATCAGCACCGGCCAAACGGGAGAAAGAGAATTGCGGAACTTTGACAGCACAGTAATCTTCTGGAAGGTTTTGAATTGGGTATGGGTCAACTGGAAGACCCATAATGACTTTAGTGGCCATTTCAATCATATTGGTTCCGACAACCTTTGAAATGAATGGGAAAGAACGTGAGGCACGAACGTTACATTCAATCACTTTAATTTCATTGTTCTTAGCAATAAATTGAATATTGTAAGGACCAGTGATGTTCAAAGCTTTACCAATCTTAGCAGTGGCAACAACAATACGACGAACAGTTTCAGGATCCAAATCTTGTGGTGGAACAATCAAAGTAGCATCACCAGAGTGAACACCTGCATTTTCAACATGTTCAGAGACAACGTGCATGATTAGTTCACCATTTCTGGCAACAGCATCCATTTCAATCTCTTTGGCGTTCTCCAAGTATTTGGTGATGACAACTGGATAATCACGAGACACTTCAACAGCTTGAGCCAAGTAAGACGCTAGATCATCCTTGGAGTACACAGTGTTCATAGCAGCACCAGATAAAACATAAGATGGACGAACCAAAACTGGATAACCAACAGTATTAGCAAAGTCCTCAGCTTCATCAATAGAAGTCAACTCTTTCCAAGCTGGTTGATCAACGCCAATGTTATCCAACATACGAGAAAATTTGTAACGATTTTCAGCAGAATCGATCATTTCTGGAGAAGTACCCAAAATCTTGACGTTGTTTCTGTGTAATGGTAGAGCAATGTTGTTTGAAGTTTGACCACCCATTGAAATGATAACACCGCCAGATTGTTCAAGTTCGTAAATATCCAAGATACGTTCCAAATTAATTGTTTCAAAGTATAATCTATCAGCTTCATCATAATCAGTCGAAACAGTTTCTGGATTGTAGTTGATCATGATAGTTTTGGTACCATTTGCTCTCAAAGTTCTAACAGCAGTAACAGCACACCAATCGAATTCAACAGAAGAACCAATACGGTAGACACCAGAACCTAACACCATGATACCATGGTCATCAAATTTGACGTCATGAGAATCGGCATTATAAGTGATGTACAAGTAGTTGGTGAAAGCCGGGAATTCGGCAGCAACAGTATCAATTTGTTTAACAAATGGAATGATACCAAATTCTTTTCTTAATCTTCTAATAGCCAATTCATTGGATCCGACAAATTGAGCGATTTGTCTATCTTCGAAACCTAATTGTTTAGCTTCACGAATGACTAATGGTGTTAATTTTTCTTTTGAACCGAATGATTCCAAATATTTGGCAAACTTGATCAAACCTTCCAATTTGTTCAGAAACCATTTGTCAATGTTAGTTAGTTTCCAACATTTATCAACTGAGTAACCAGAGTACATAGCATTGGCAAGTGCAAACAAACGTTGATCAGATGGAGCTTGTAACTCAGCATCAATGTCCTCTAAAGTCATAGTTGATTCAGTTTTACCATAACCTAAGTTTGAATACTCAACTGAACGAATAGCCTTCTGAATTGCTTCTTCAAAAGTTCTACCAATACTCATAACTTCACCAACAGATTTCATGGATGATGATAGTAAAGTAGAGACTCTAGTGAATTTTTTCAAATCCCATCTTGGAATCTTAACAACAACGTAATCCAAAGATGGTTCAAAACAAGCACAGGTGACTTTGGTAACAGAGTTACGAACTTCATTTAATGGGATGTTCAACCCCAACTTAGCAGCAGTATAAGCTAATGGATAACCAGTAGCTTTTGAAGCCAAAGCTGAAGAACGCGATAGACGAGCATTGACTTCAATGATACAGTATTCTTTGGAGAATGGATTCAAAGCGTATTGGATGTTACATTCACCAACAACACCAAGATGTCTGATAACATTGACAGCGGTGGTACGCAGCATGTTGTAATCTTCATCAGAAAGAGTTTGAGATGGAGCAACGACAATAGAATCACCAGTATGGATACCTAATGGATCGAAGTTTTCCATATTACAAACAGTAATACAGTTGTCAAATGCATCACGAACAACTTCGTACTCAACTTCTTTCCAACCTTTCATAGATTTTTCAACCAAAACCTGAGGAGAAGTAGCAAAGGCCTTGTTACACAAGTCAATAAGTTCTTGTTCGTTGTCGGCAAAACCAGAACCTAAACCACCTAGAGCATAGGCAGCACGGACAATGACTGGGAAACCAATTTCTCTGACAGCGGTTAATGCTTCTTCAACATTATTAGCGGAAGCAGATTGAGCACATTTCTCACCAATCTCTTCCATAGCTTTTGCGAACAAATCACGATCTTCGGTAGTGATAACAGTCTCGATTTGAGTACCTAAAACTTTAACACCCAAGCTTTCGAATTCATCTTTTAATGCGATACCCACACTTAAAGCAGTTTGACCACCAAAAGTACAGTAGATGGCATCTGGTTTTTCGTGCTTGATAACTTTACGAACAAACTCCGGAGTAACAGGCACAAAGTAGACCTTATCAGCTAAACCTTTAGATGTTTGAATGGTAGCGATGTTTGGGTTGATTAAGATGGTGTAAATTCCTTCTTCTCTCAAAGCTTTGATAGCTTGGGAACCAGAGTAATCGAATTCACCTGCTTGACCAATGGATAAACCACCAGAACCTAACACCAAAACTTTCTTTGGGTTTTCCCTTGGATGTTTAGCCAAGTTATCAGCAATTTTTCCGCCTGGGAATTCAACAGCCTTCAACACTTTAGAACGCTTAAAGTCAACAACAGATTTGATAAAGACATCAAACAAGAATTCAGTATCTCTTGGACCTGGAGTAGATTCTGGATGAAATTGAACAGAGAAATATGGCAATTCAGTGTTGTAGATACCTTCATTGGAACCATCGTTGGCATTGACGAATAATTCTTTCCAACCAGAAGTCAAAGTTGTGGTATCAACGGCATAACCGTGATTTTGGGAAGTGATATAACAACGACCAGAAATAGTGGAAGTAGCTGGGATATTGTGACCTCTGTTACCAAATTTCAGTTTGATAGTCGAAGCACCAGTGGCTCTAGCTAACAATTGATGACCAAGACAGATACCAAAAATTGGAGTCTTTTTGGAAGCGATAACCTTAGATAATTGTTCAACAGTTGAGGTCATGACAGATGGATCACCTGGACCATTTGAAACGAATAAACCATCGTATTCTTCAGTGGTGATGTCATGATCCCATGGGACAACTGTTAATTCAACACCGCGTCTAACGAAACAACGAATTTGGTTGAATTTCATACCAACATCGATAGCCAAGATTTTGATGGTTTTACCATCTGGACCTTTGACAGCATTTTCAGGTTTAGGAGCATAAGTGACTGGCTTTGGGGTGGAGACTTTAGCAACCAAGTTCTTAACGTTAGGGTCATCCCATTCTGGAATTTCGAAGTGTGATCTCCATGATTCGGAGATAGCTTCTTCAATAGAACTGTTATCAATCTGTAGACCGAAACGACCAAGCATGGAACCTGATTCTCTCAAATGTTTAGTCAAAGCTCTGGTGTCAACACCATATATAGCAGGGACATTTTGTTCTTTTAACCACTGACCCAAAGAGGATTTGGCTAAAAAGTGAGAGAACTCCTCGGTATAGTGAGCGACAACCAGACCAGCAATGTGGATCTTTGATGATTCGAAGTACTTTGGTAGTTCAGGGACATCATCGTCTTTCAATTCACGATCTGGAACACCATAGTTACCAACCAAAGGGTATGTGATAACTAAAATTTGACCTTCGTAAGAAGGATCAGTGATAGATTCTGGGTAACCAACCATACCAGTTTGAAAGACTAATTCACCGGCTGTTGGGGTTTCAGCACCAAAAGAGTAACCTTCCAAAACAGTACCATCTTTCAGTTCAAGGGCCAAAAGACGGTTACCAGTGGACTCCAAAGGTGGAGAGATTGGAGCAAAAGGGGTGGTTGCAATGGAAGCCATTTTTCTTCAATTCTTAGTTTATACTGAAAATCTGGTTAGTAACTAGGTTGGATTAGAGACGTGCGTAAAGAAAAGCAATCGAAGAAAGGCCAGAGAAATAAGACCACTTTAGCAAAAGGTGAAACTACAATAGCAAAAGTCTGGATTCAGATTGAGATGATTTAAAGTGTAAACAGCGTGGGATCGTAATCCCGCAGTTCTTTCTCTTCTCATACTCGCTCTGACCCATTCGACTAATGAGATTGCAAAAAAGAGACCTTTCTAGTAGTGACTCATTTCTGTGCACCTTTTTAGGGCTTCAACTGAGATTCCCAAGATTGTGAAACTCACTGAATAGTAAAAAGAACAGCAGAAACTATAAGCTTGATGATATGAACTCTGTGAACACGGGAAATAGAACAAGAATATTAAAAGTGCTGTTGAAAATAAATAGTTGGAGACTAATCAATTGGCAATAATCGAGTTCTGGAAGTGGAGACAACGGGTGTGTAAGAGTACTTTCAAGGAGCAAATAGGCACTAAGCAAGGATTCCAGCAGAGGGATCGAAAGAGCTTTCTGAGAAAGAGAAGAGGAGAAAAGAGAGAGAGAGAAAAGAAAAGGGAAGCGAAATGCGAAAAGTTTAGAGAAAGCGATTTTTTCTGTTTATATAAGAAAAATTTTTTTATCAAAACTTCGCGAACGATCAAAAAAGAAAAAAAAAAAAAAATTTATTCCAATGCGATGAGGCCGGGTAACTAGTGACGTTAATTATATTAGGACATCACTCAATATTTTAATATAACTTGATCAATTTCTGTATTGTTGAAATTCTAATAAATGAAATGTATTTTTGAGATATCTATGACACTAACAGTATAAAAAATTAGTTCAAAACTGTTTCTCAATTTCTGATTAATCTCAATTCAATAATAACATTTCGTCAATTTGTACTTATTTCGTCAACTCAGTTGCATAAAATGCGCCAATTTGGCGAAGTATTGGCGCAAAACCCCCCGAAAATATCTAATCATAACATTATAACAAATGATAAATAAAAAAAATTGACTCTTCCATTAACAAACCTGTGGAGTACGCCGATCTTCAACAAACAGTACTGTTAAATCTAGGAACGAGTCTTTAATCAACCAACACAAACTTCTTTCAGGACCGTTTATGTTTCAAGACATTCTTTCCATAGTTGTATATGTATTGTTGTGTGGTATCTACTCTAAGTACAATTTGTATGTATAACACTTGGGTGCCCCTACCAGATGACATAATATTTTAATTGTTCCGAAAGAACATCTCTTGAATTTGTTAAAGAAACTATAGAAATAAAATACCAGTTTTTATACTTTGTGGATCCTTGTGCAAGAGTCGTATCGTTGTAACCTATTTCTGATTTTTAATTCAGCTTTGGCAGTGTACTGGCTGTGCCCTTTCCTTCTTTTCCCTGCCATTTTAGTGCAAGTGAGCGTGTTTTTTTGAAGAGTTGTTTAGCTAGGTATTTGGTGCTCATCTACAGAAGTTCCTTTTTTATTAGCTCTAAACCTGTTTTACCACCTTTTCCTGACACGGCTTTACTTGATAAGTTTTTGAGGTCTGGTAATATCGGTTTCATTCTCATCGTATTCTATTTCATAGGCTCAAAATGACACTATTCCGCTGGTTTGGTCAAAAATCTAACAACGACAACAACAACAACAACACATCCCTGAATGATGGAAATGCACACCAGAGAGGTATACTGAGAACGAGGTCGATCTCCACGATCAATTTCTCTGTGGATAAAACCATTGGTTGGAAGATCAGAGATTTCTTGGGACACGTGGAGAGGCTGCTAGGACCTCATTTAAAGAAAGTCTTTCCTAATTTCATTGCTGTTCATTATTTTTATACAATTCTAATGGCCATTATTGGTTCCATCCTTATTTATCCTGTGAAAAACCTGAATTATATTGATGCTTTATTTTTCGCTGCTTGTTCTGCCACTCAAGCGGGTTTAAACCCTGTTGATGTCAACACCACCAGTTTATATCAACAGATTGTGATGTACATCATGTGTTGTCTCACCACCCCAATTTTCATTCACGGTTCTTTAACTTTTTTGAGGCTTTATTGGTTTGAAAGATATTTTGATGACATTAGAGAAACTTCTAAATTGAATTTTAAGATGAGACGAACTGCAACATTGGCTGCTCGTACCCAATCAATGGAAAGACAAAAAACTTTCGACTCAGTAAGGAGAAGAGACATACATCAGGATGCTCCCCATTTCCACTCATCCAATGATATGCTTGATAATGGAGCATCAGAGACCCCAGAATCAAAAATCGATAACGATGGAAGTTCTTCTGATCTAGCAGAGTCAACCCCAGTGAAGTATACCCAATCTTCTGCTGATATCTATCGTATGGATCACGAAGATACAAACCATCTTTCAGAACCTTCTGATGAAGCTGAAATAGAATCCACAGTAATACCAAGCGATGACGGTAACGAAGATGAAAATAACGAAGCTACTGAATCTACCAACATTAAATTTGCAGATTTACCAAAACCAAGAAGAAAGGATGTTGAACCTAGAGATGTATATATGTCCATCTCTATGCTTCGAAATAATCAACTACAGAAACCACACGATGATGAAGAGAACATTGGACCTGCTTTAGTTATCAAAGGCCCTGCAGAGAGAGAAAACCACAAACCTGACCCTAAAACAAGACATCACCGTCATAGCTCAACAATCCAGTTTGATTTATCGGATAAACCGAAAAGACCAAGACAAAATAGAAAACATTCAAGCCTAAGGCGAAGTTTCATTTTCAATAAACATGCTGATGAGATTGATGACGAGGTACAAACAGATGATGCCGAAAATGATGAAGAAACTGAAAATCATGACCTCGAAAGAGCTCAAACTAATTTACAACTTCCTTCATCGGATCAAAGTGGTGGCGTGAAATATAATAAAAGATCAAATACATTAGATGTACCTCCAAAGGCTCCTAATTCACTAAACAAATCGCCTACTTTTGACAAATTTGTCAAATCTAGATTGAGAAATCCAGTGAGGGAATTCAGAAGAAGATTATCGTCGAGTGTTATTCGTGATGATGACTCTGCAGATGACTATTCAGGAACAGACTCGGATGATGAATCTATTGGCCATAATGGCCTACGTAGACAAATGTCTGCTAATTATTTATCCTGGGATCCACAGATTGCTAGAAATTCCAAGTTTGTTAATCTATCTGATCAGCAGAAAGAAGAGTTAGGTGGTGTTGAATATCGAGCCATTAAACTGTTAGCTAGAATTCTAGTGTTTTATTATGTTGGGTTCCACATACTCGGGTTTGTATTCCTTATCCCTTGGATAATTGAAACGAAAACATATCAATCTATTGTCTCCTCAAGTGGTGTTTCTTTAACTTGGTGGGGGTTCTTCACTTCAATGTCAGCTTTCAACGATTTGGGATACACCCTGACTCCAGATAGCATGGTTTCTTTTAAAAAGTCACCATATGCATTATTGATTATGTCACTTCTCATTATCATAGGAAATACTGGTTTTCCTATATTGTTGAGATTCATAATTTGGGTTTCGTTCAAATTATCAAAAGAACTCTCTTTATTCAGAGAATCTCTTGGATTCTTATTAGATCATCCTCGTCGTTGTTTTACTTTGTTATTCCCATCTGCTCCTACGTGGTGGTTATTATTTATACTGGTTGCTTTGAACGTCATTGATTTAATATTGTTTATCATTCTAGATATCAATGCAGAGGTATTAGATGGACTAACCACGGGCCAAAAAGTGCTTGATGGTATTTTTCAAGCTGTCAGTACAAGAACTGCAGGGTTTCAATGTGTTGATTTATCTCTATTACATCCATCTGTTCAAGTCAGTTACATGGTGATGATGTATATATCTGTTTTACCATTGGCTATTTCCATTAGAAGAACTAATGTTTATGAAGAACAATCATTAGGGGTTTACATGGGGAAGCAAGACGATGATATGGACCACGACAAAACGAAGCCAACATCCTTTATCGGAGCACATTTGAGAAAACAATTGTCATTCGATCTGTGGTTTGTATTTCTAGGTTTATTCATCATTTGCATTGCTGAAGGTGGTAAACTGCAAGATAACAATTTACCAGATTTCAATATTTTCAGGGTTATGTTTGAGGTGGTCAGTGCCTATGGTACGGTTGGGTTATCTCTAGGATACCCAAATACGACACCTTCGTTTTCAGGAGAGTTCAATGTCATTTCTAAGCTGGTTATCATTGCAATGATGATTCGTGGAAGAATGCGTGGATTACCTTATTCTTTGGATAGATCTATCATCTTACCTTCCGCTCGTATGGATAGATTTGATAAGTTACAAAATCTTCAAGCTGCACATACCATGCAACATAGTGAGACCATTGGAAGCATGAATGATCCTGTTTTAGAATTCTTCAAGAGTGCTGCTCCTAAGGCTTTGAGAGATAAGATACGAAAGCCTTCTTTTTTCTCACAAAGATCATCGTTTGCAGGGCAGAGTAATTCCCATAGTCGTGGTACTAATAGCCGTAGAGGATCTACCATTCCTCATCATGATAGCTCAAAACTGGATAGTTCTGATATTCATTTCCAACACTATGCTAACGATTTCGATGAGAATGATGAAGAAGGAGAAAGTGACAGATTGAACCATATTCCAACGAATAATACACCAGAGAGATATATGAAGGATCTGAGCAAAGAGCCTTCCAATATGCCTGGATTAGCCTCTTTCCAATATCGCGATGGCCAGTTTGTGCCGAATGATAAAGAGGGCCGTATTTCGCCAACTAGTGGAGGTGCTGGAGAAACTTTCGAAATGGCGAATTATTTTGACAAGAAACCAAGAAAATCATCTTTATAGCCCGGATGTGTATTAATTCCACTCTTTATTTGTACTGAATAATTTTGATTTTTGTACTAGATGTACTGATTGGAAGAACTACAAGAATCTCAGTGACATGATGTAGGATTGCATTTCATAAATTCATTTCATATAATAAAGATAAGGAAATCCATCATAAGAACAATGTGCAAAAAGTGAACCTAAACCTACTGTGCAGGTACACCACCTTTATGTAGAGCTGGTGTCTTTAATTTCTTATTCAGCTCTTCAAAGTTCTTAGCATTTTCTTCATCTTTAGATAAATTTGCTTGTACTATTCTATCCTGGATGTATTTATCCATGTGAACGTTTTCGTCGGCATACCTCGTCAACCAAGGATGTTCCAGTAGTTGAGAGTAATTTGGACGTCTATCTGGGTTTTTATCAAGACATCTATGGACAAAATCTCTCGCTTCAACAGAATATGAGTCTGGTAACGATGGAGGAGGTCCTTCCACAATGGCACTCAGCTGACTGAAAATGTTATCATAAGTTTCAGGAGGATATGGGTAAGAACCTTTAGCAGTTTCTAATATGGTGAGGCCTAAAGACCAGATATCAGATTGAACGGAATAGGTAACATCATCAGGGTTCAATGATTTGATTCTTTCAGGAGCCATGTATGATTGACATCCAATATTTGTTTTAGCTAATGATGCAACTAAATTACCAGAGACACCAAAATCACATAACTTAACTTTACCTTTGGAATTCACTAAAATATTTGTTGGCTTAACGTCTCTATGAATGATGTTATGCTTCTCTTTTAGTTCTTTCAAACCTTTGATAACAGCTTTAGTCATATATGCTAAATGTGCCTCATCAACACCATTGGCGTATATCTTATCCAAGGAACCGGCATCCATGTACTCAATACACATGTAAACGGCACCCTCCACAAAGAAAGCTCCAAAAAAATCAACGATGTATGGCGAATCACAATTGTGCAGTACTTGTAATTCCATCAGGATTTGTCTAAACTTTGAGTCATCTAATTCTAGACGAACTTCTTTCATAGCCATGATCACATTACTTGGCCTATGTAGCACTTTAGTCACTGTTCCGTAATTTCCACGACCTAATTCTTCAATTAACTCTAAATCTTGTGCAGATATATTGAACTTTTGACCAGACTGAAAGTTAACACCATTTGAATCGAGTGACAGTTTATCTTGAAAATTCAAAGAACCAGATTTGATATCAATATATTCAGAGTAGTTTGCAAATAGTCCCTTCAACTGGTTTGATTGCTGTGATGACATTTTACCCTTCTTATCAATCAAACTGGAGACCGATGAGTTTTTAGATGATCTATCAGAAGGTGAAAGAGAGTTTGAAGAAGTTGTGGAGGAAGTAGCAGCTCTGGTAGATGGAACAGTATGCCCCAGAGCTGTTGGCTGAGTCCCTGTAGCAAGAGAAGGAAGGCCATTCGGAAGTTTCATACCTCTTCTTTGTGATAATGACTGTTTCTGATTTGGAAATCTGGCAGCAACTTGAGGACTGACATGCGAATTTAGAGGAAGAGCAGGAGCCGGTCTTGTTGGGTTTAAACGGCTGTTTGAAGGTAATTGTAACTTGAAAGGGACATTGGATGATGAGGGCGAAGATGATGAAGATGGTACTGATGAAACTGATGCGGGTGGTGGTGCTGACGGTGGTGCTGGTAACGCTTGATCACTATGGTTTGAAGGTTTTGTTGCAGGCAAAGGAGGCAAAGGTTTATTGTTCTTCTTCAAAGACTTCTGGCGTTGCAAGTTGATGTTCTGTAAAAGCTCCTGAGCCGATGGCTGCTTAGGCAGTTCTGGTTGGTGTTGTTGAATTTCTGAGAGTTGTTGTGGTGGTTGTGGGAGATTAATCCCATCTTCCGACAGACGTGCTTTACCAAACTCGCTGTTCTGTTCATGATTTGGTGAGGATATGGTGGAGCCTGGTTTAGACTGACGTTGTTCCTGGAAGGCAAGAAGCTTGGCCTGTATATCGGCGTTGATATTTGAGGTGTATGTGCTGGAACTTCGTGGCGATCTTATGCTTGGGGATGGCAGATCTTGACGCAGGGGTTCATTCTTGTTTGAATCAAGAGAAAGTGAACTCAAAGCGAGGTTGTCTGCAGATGTAATTACTTCGGGTCTGTTGATTCCAGTCATTGCGATGGGGTGCAGTTGCAGTGGGCTAGAAGATAAGTAAAGTGTTGAGACGAATTTTTGGGTTGTCAGCAAGCAGCAAGTTTCTGAGGAGGGGGGATCTATTTAATGAATAACCGAAATAATTGAATATAGACAAAACTTGAAACCTGAGTGATCCCAACGTGGTGTTGGTATTAAGTGTATTAAAATAGCAAAATAGTAATACAATCAGACAAGTTTTGTATGAACTCTTGTTATAGTGAGATTGCAAAGGCAAAAAAAAACAAATGTTCAAAAGTCACAATATAAAACAGGGAAAATAACTGAAACAGATTCAGTTAAAAAAAAGCACAGCTTTCTGTTAAAAGAGATTGATGAAATGAAAATTCTGTTTCCAGCAATGTTTGAGATTGTAAAAGGAGCGTGAATTGACTGAAACAGGATAACTTTATGATCAAAACTTTATTGTAAATTGTGTTTTGTTGTTGTTGAATTGCTGAGTTTTCATTAATTAATTTTTTTTTTTTTTTTTTTTTGCCATTTTTTCGCGAAGAAATTTCGCGATTTTTTTCGGGATTTGCTAAATAAAATTATCCGAAAATGCTTTGTTTTTAATCCATTTCAACTAATTTTACTAATTAATCTAATTACTTTTGAATTAATTGTGTTGATTGGAATCTGGATTTGATTTTACAGTTTATTACTATGTATTTATATAATGCAGTGTATATATAATGAAATTAAATGAATTGAAATGTGTTTATGTTACGAAAGAAGCTCAACAAACGCGTCTCTGGAGACTTTATCATAACCAGGGAAACCATAATCGCTGTGAACTTCCCTTGAAGTTGCAATACTTTTCAGCTGAGTATAAAGCTCTTTTGAAGCTGTGTGATTTTTCAGTAGTGAGGTTGCCAGTATAAAGCTGCCATTTCTCGCTGACTCAGTAATCAAAAGTTCTTTGCTTTCTGGTGATAACTGCACTTGACTAGACATTCTATTTAAAAGTTCAGTGTAAAAGCTTGGTTTGAGCTTCTTCGCAGTGGAGCTCTTTATAGACGATTTGAGTTCTATGATCCTTCTCACCACTGTGCTCTCTAATAATAGGTATTGCTGTGATAGCTCTGATCCGGAGTATCTAGCATCAAGAATATTTAGTAGAGATGAGATCTCCTCTGCATTTTTGCAAATACCTATTAGATGTTTGGCAATCTCAGAATTAAATGCTGTGTAGATAACATTATCAAATCCAGCCAATTCCTGTAGACTCTTTGTTCTATCCCTGTTATTACTTTCTATGATATTTTCAATGATAAGCTCTACATGCTCTGATTTTGGTGAGTATCCTAGCTTTGCAAGATGCAAAAAAATTTCTTTAACATCCTCCTGTCTTGAGAGTTTTAGGTATGCGGCAAGTAAAGCTTTGATAAGTTTGAAATCAAGACTGGTGTTATAAGTTTCAATGAGATGATGACATACTTTATCGACTTCACTTTGAAACTCAATACTCTTGGAAGCTTCTAAAGTTGAAACTTTCATCAGGTAATTGTATACAACGTTCTTTGAAGATTTCAAATTTCCAAACCTTGAAACAAAGTTTTTTAATAAACTGGTGGAATTCAACACATCAACATTGGACAGATGAACTGTTATGAAATATAAAACTTTGTCTGAATTGGTTATTATTTGACCTCCAGTCTTGACTTGTGCTTCCAACAGTCCATTTACGTCACTGACAATCAGATCATCTAGTTTCCTCTTAGCATCAGCAGAAAGGCTATCCGGAGAGAACAATTTTGAGCCCTCAAGTTGCTCAAGTTCCTTGAAGTCTTCAAACTTATTGAAGAGGTTAAAAGCCTCTTTTGGAGACCCGAACCTTATTTTATCAGCAAAAGTTGTAGATCTATCGGTGAGTTCAATCTGCACAAACAAGGAGTTGAGTGTTTTTACAGAGACATCGAGGACAGTTGCAAGTTTCTGAATTTCTGTTGGTCTAAAGAACGGGTGTCTTGGTGTTATCGAGTGTTTTATATGTCTAGTGGTTGTCTTTGTAGGAATATCCAGTTGAAAAGCTGTAGACGGCTCGAGCGAGGATGTGTTCTTCAGACTGTTGCTGAGAAAATCAAGACTCTTTGATCCTTTGAAAACGTGTTTACTCATTAATCAAACCAAAAAACACTCACAAATTTCTCACAAATTTCTCACAAATTTCTCACCTTTTTTGAAGATCATTAATATTTTCACTTTCACTTCAATCAAAATGGTTACGGCCACATCACTTTAATTTATTTATTTATTGATGACATAAGCTTTGAAAAAGAAGTGGCCCAAACAAAAGAGCAAAGGGTGAATTTTTGTTACCAGTTTAGTAAGTAAAGTGTAATTTTTACGTCAGAGGATATTTCGACACCTTCAGTTGTTGCTACTTACTCCAAAACTTTCGGTATAAATAGTTCAAAGAATGGCATAATTTACAAATGCTTCTTTATTTTATTCTATTTTGTATATCTAACTCAATTAAAACACAATGTCTTTCAACAAAGGTGATAAAATAGATACGTCCGAAGCTTCCTTCAAGTTCATTGCTTCCAAGTCCAAAGAGCCTGGTAACCTCGACCTAGCCAATTACAAGCATTTTGTATTGGTTGGTTTCCCTGCCACTTTCTCCCCTGCATGTTCAGAACAACATATCCCAGCCTACATTGGCCACTTGCAAGAGTTCGTTGACCATGGTGTCACCGTGATTTTTGTCTCTGGTGATAACTTGTTCTCCTCAAGTGCTTTCGCTAAGCAGTTGAACGTCTTTGACAAGCAAGATGATATCTTCTTTGCAAGTGATGTTGATTTGAAATACATCAAGAAACTTGGTTTGTCCACCACCGAAGTATCAGAAGTGTTGGGTGAAGTCTCTAGCAGATTTGCTATCTTGGTCAATAATGGTGTCGTTCAGTACTTTGGTAAAGAAAAAGAAATTGGAACTGTTGATGTTTCCAGCGCAGAAAAAGTCTTATCCTACTTGACTAGTGTTTAAACATGAAAAAAGTATTACGCTGTTTTATTTATCTCTTTATTCTTCTGTTCTTTGTAAACTTTGAATCAATTGTGAAATCCGGATTGGATGAAATTAAAACATCTGCAGGATTATGTTGAGGTTGCGTTATTCTATTTGGAATTGTAACATTTTGTTGAGATTGTTGGATCCTTCTTGATATAACGTCTCGTAAATCATTTGAATTATTCTCAATATACATTGGATTTATTCCTCTTTGTGAAACTGATGTAAAATTTGAGGATAATGTCGACTCATTCGTAAAAGAAGGTGCTGGTGTCACTCTTCGTTCTAAAGCGTTTGGATATGGAAATTCATCTATTGATACCTCGGAAACTGTGCCATCCTCTTTCGGTAGAGTTAACATATTGTTTGCATAGCGTGTACTGAGAGTTCCACTAGTCTCTTTTGGAAAAAGACTCCCTGTAGGCGTCACCATATTAGAATCAATAACGGATGGAATTCGAGATGAGTAATTAGAAGACGCCATATCATTTTGAGATGTGTCTGTGTTGATGTGCAATGCGTGTGGTGAGTTCTTCTTTATTGTATAAAGATCATTATCGTCATCTTGGTCGTCATGAAGGATGTTTCCATCTTGCAACATTGCTTTATTATTTATGGTCACATCTTGATCTCTTGTAGTTTCATTGGTATATTCTGTTGCTGTATCTTCATCAAATGATAATTGACCAATATCACGACCCAAATTCGGTGGTGTTGGCTCTATTAAAAAACTGTCTGTAGAGCCTTGTGGTTGCAACGCGTTTAGTGTCTCTTCGATTTTGGTTCTGAAAGTTGGATTTCTTGCCACACCAGCTTCTTTTGAAGAATAAGGGCGAAGAGGAGCAACAAGATCATCTTCCTCATCATTCAAATCATTATTGTTATCAAATTCATTATTGAAATTTTCAGAGGGAAGTAATGGTGTATCAGGTTGTAAATTAGGCATTGGACGAGGACCAAGAGGTTTTATCAGTGAACTTGGAAGTAAACTAGTCGCCGAAGAGGAAGATGGTAGTGGATCTTCAGTTGGGTAGGGTGGCTTTTGGGTGTTCAAGGCATCTTGATCCATCGTGTCATGAGTAGAAATTTCAGTAGGATAAGGAGCAGACGGTACAGTATCTTGTGTTTCTTCATAAGGTAAAATTGGATTGATATAAGGATCAAACCCTCCTCTATAAGCGCTTGAAGGAGGTGCAATTGATGTATTATTTTGGGCATAACGTGAATAACCACTTTGTGAACTTGGGTTATTTGAACCTCTTATAGAGTCATATAATGCTGTAGATGGATAGTCGTTCAAGTCATCATTTGTCTGATTAGCTTCCTCGCCAAATGTTGCATTTGCATTTTCATTTAAAGGAGCAGATTCGTCATTCTCACTCTCATTATCCTTGGTAGAAGCTTTCACATCAGAAGAACCATCGACATAACCGTAACCATAATTTAGAGGTGCCATTTGATAATAGTCATCACCCATGGTATTAGATCTACCAAATTTGGAAGATTTTCTTGAGGATGCAGTTCTTCTCATGATACAAAGTAGAACTGAACTGATTGCAATCAAAACAGTAGATGCCAAAACAATCCAACCACCCCAAGCGAGATGAGGCATGAAGAGCAGAATGTCGACCAAGAAGGAGAGAAGGCAAAGTAAAAAGCACGGTATTGTCCAAAGAAGAATGAAGAATAGAAATTTCATAGAATTTGCAGGACCATGCCAATGAAGGAGAAATGAGAAGAATGTTAAGATCAATGTGAATCCAGCAGCTATTGGATGTACTATTAGAAGTTTCGAGACAGAATGTCTTGCATTAGAAGGTAAGGAGAAACCACTCAGATCATTTATATCATCAGCTTTGTAACCTATTTGAATTCCTGTACATGTATTTCCAGAGCATAGACCAAGCACACCAAATTTATAACCATGGTATTTACTTAGATAGATTACCTTAGTTACGGGAACCGACAAAACTGCGATAAGCTGGAAGGCAAACGAGATCACCAGCAGCACACACAAAGTTGTCGCTGGACGAACTCGAACGGCCATTTTTAAGTCCTGAAATCAATTATTTAGGGGCTGAATTTTTACTTGTTTACGTTTCTATTTGATGTTTTTCTAATTTTTTTGTTTCAAATCCTTATTGGTCTTTTTAGTCTCGAATCTTTCTATTTTGATTTCTTAGGTCTAAGGGTCTAAGGGTCTAGTCTCCTTTTATTTGAAAGTCTCAACTACTCAATTATTTTTTTTTGGTCAGTGTGGCCTTACCAGTTCTCTTTTTTCTCTCTTTTACTCTCTACGCGGAGTATAAATTTGATTTACATTGTGTCTAAGTTAGTAATTATTTGCTAGACGATCTTCAGAAAATACTAAACACAATGCTGCCACCTCCAATCAACATATATAAGTGGGTCTCAGAGAATGAACATCTCTTGAAACCACCAGTGAACAATTTCTGCCTTCACCGAGGAGGATTTACAGTGATGGTAAGTGGGTCATTTTATCAGTTGACACTCACTATTTTCTAATTGAATAAACTAACAAGTGATTCAGATAGTGGGTGGGCCAAATGAGCGCACGGACTACCATGTCAATCAAACCCCTGAGTGGTTCTACATGTACAAAGGCCACATGACTCTGCGAGTGGTGGATGACGGCGAGTTCAAAGACATCCAGATCAATGAAGGCGATTCATTCCTATTGCCGGGGAACGTACCACATAATCCAGTGAGATACGCTAACACCATTGGTATTGTGGTGGAACAAGATAGACCTGAGGACAAGAACGATCAAATAAGATGGTATTGTTCGAACTGCAAAGCAATTGTCCACAATATAACGTTCTTTTGTTCCGATTTAGGAACACAGGTGAAAGATGCAATCTTGTCATTTGACAATGATATCGAAGCCAGAACATGTCCTCATTGTAAAACGCTGAACTACTCAAAACCACAATAATAAGTGTATATATATGAAATTGATGTTTAATTGTATAAAATGAATGTATGTAATTAATTGATGTACATTTTTTGGTAAATCACAATTACAAACACCAAAACACTTATACATTTTGTTAAATCACCTTTTTGGGTAGATAGTGCACATTGCTATATTAGACATCTATCAAAGTCGACGAAGGGATGTCATGAATAAAATGCACCACAAACTGAGTTATAATAATCTTGATTCCAAACTAAATGATAAATGATAACATCTCTCATATTGAAATAGAATCTATAAAAGTTTCAACCAACAAAAAAATCAAGTTTTGATGGTGATTTTTTATTAATCTTTTTAATTTGAAGCCCTTTTTTTAGTGTTTTTAAAAAAAAAAAAAAAAAAAAAAATATTACTGGGATGAGATGAGAAATTCATTCATCAATTAGTCCACGATTTGTTTTCACTAACTTGAACTTCATAGAGAAATGAGTGTCTCTCACAGTTTGCAGACACACTCCAAGCTGGATCATTCAGGAACTGCTGTCTCAAATGGCGAAATACCCAGTGCGAATGATGAAGCTGCGCTTGTAAAGAACAAGAAGAGAAAAAGAAAGAAGAAAAAGTCTCATGATAATGCCTCCAAATCACAAGAAGAGATAAATGGAGCTAACAAGATTGTCGACAACACATATTTTGAAGAACCTCATGTCAAAAAGCCTGCTCTTGAAAAACCAATAAGGTCTCAAATAAGTATGAAGACAGTTAGCACACCAAAGATTAAGGCTAAGCTAGTTTCCTTTTTTAGCGATGATGAAGATGACCATAGAGATACTAGAGGATTCATAAAAACACCTGAAGTTCTAAGACAGAGAGCACAAAACTTATTAGAAGTTCGTAAAACTTTGCCCGTTTATAAAGCTAAAGAGGAACTTGTATCTAGATTGAAGAATAACAAAGTAACAGTTCTCATTGGTGAAACAGGGTCTGGTAAATCTACTCAAATCCCACAGTTTTTACTACCATTCAACAATGGGGCCATTGCAGTGACTCAACCTCGTCGTGTGGCTGCTATAAATTTGGCTACCAGAGTTGCAGAAGAAGATGGATCTGTCCTAGGTGGAAGAATAGGTTATTCTGTAAGATTTGATAATAAGTCATCAAAATTCACTAAATTAAAATATTTAACGGATGGTATGTTGTTAAGAGAGCTTATGGTGAATGCTGAACTACCCCAATACTCCACATTAATCATTGATGAGGCGCATGAAAGAACTGTATTGACAGATTTATTAATGGGGTTCTTGAAAGAGTTGTTAGCCAGAAGAGATGATTTGAAATTGATAATCATGTCTGCTACTTTAGACGCTGAAAAATTCTCAAAATTTTATGATAACGCTGATATTTTATTCGTGGAGGGTAGAATGTTCAATGTTGATCGTTTGTATTTGGCTAAACCTGTGGATGACATTGTTGATTCTGCTATAAAAGCCATCATTCAAGTTAATAATGGTCAACAGGAAGGAGATATTCTGGTTTTTTTACCTGGTCAAGAAGAAATCGATAAATCAGTAAGCCTCTTGGAGAGGTTGGCTCCAAGTTTACCTAGAGAAGCACCATTACTTGTCCCTTTACCTCTATATGCATCATTACCACCATCAGAACAAGCCAAAGTGTTTGTTCCATTGAAAGCTAGAAGGCGGAAAGTTATCCTATCAACCAATATTGCAGAAACTTCTGTGACCGTTCCTGGAGTAAGATATGTCATCGATTCGGGATTGAGAAAAGTCAAGGTTTGGAGACATCAACTTGGATTATCAACTCTATTGACTGCACCTGTTTCCAAAGCATCGGCCACTCAAAGAGCTGGTAGAGCTGGTCGTGAAAGAGAAGGTAAAGCTTTCAGACTATATACAGAAGATGACTATTCAAAACTACCAACACAAACAGAACCCGAGATTGCAAGATCGAATGTGACATCACCAGTCCTAATGCTGAAAAGAGCTGGTGTTGATGATATCTTGAACTGGGCATGGTTAGAGCATCCCGGACAAGATTCTTTGATCTCCGCATTAACTCAGCTGTATCAACTAAAGGCTTTAGACGATAATGGTAAAATCACTGAGTTGGGAGAACAGATGGCAATTCTACCTTTAGAACCACAGCTATCAGCCATCTTATTAGCTGCACATAGATCAGGATGTATATCTGCTGTTGTTGATATTGTTTCATGTCTTTCTGTGGATAATCTGATCTTGAATCCTCAATCAGAGCTTAGAGATGAAATAAATGAAAGAAGAAGAAACTTGTCGGTCCTGGGAAACAAATATGGTGATTTGCTGATGGTTAAAGAACTGTTAGATTTTTACTTGCAGTTTGATGATTCACAAGAAAGACAGCAGTGGTGTAAAGAGCTTGCACTTTCGTATAGAGGTTTTAAAAACGTTTTGAGGGTCCGTAATCAAATCAGACAGTACTTGGTTAGTTTAATCAAAGATAAGCACCTCTTTGATGAAGAGGATACATCCAAACCACTGGACATTCCATCCGTGCTAAAAGCATTTTTAACTGGATTTGTGGCCAACACTGCCATTGGTATGCCAGACAGATCCTACAGAACAACAACTTCAGGACAATTGGTGTCTGTGCATCCATCATCCATCATTTTTGGAAGTAAGGCAGATGCCATCATGTACACTGACTATGTCTACACCACTAAAGGTTACGCCAGAAATGTCAGTACTATTGAATTAGGATGGCTTCAGGAGGTTGGATCTCATGTCCTTGCGCCTAAAACTAGTTTAAAGGACTAATTTTGTGTAAATATATATACATATTGATAATAGGTAAATTCTTTGTTAAATCG
>JAJLXD010000078.1:0-21222 GCA_030571115.1 Wickerhamomyces sp. yHMH617 | reverse complement strand
GTATAAAATACTGTCAAATATAATCACCGCAAAAGAGAAATAAAATGACCCTTCTGTCGCTTGTTGGTTGGAAAACTAAGGTCGGTCTCAGTGTGCTGGTTTCATATACTTCGTATGCTCTTTTTGTTTCATATTCTGCCAATCTTGAGATCACGAAAAGAGCACAGATCGAAAAACTGAAATCACAAAGAAAGTCCATTTTAGAGGAGGAACAGTGCTGCTATGATCTGATTAAAGAAAAATACTCTAGTTTCACTGTTGCTGGGAGGTTTGAGAACCCTTTTGAGGAATACAGAGCACAAACTCTTTTCGAGTTCTTCTTAACAAGGATTTTAGAACTATTCGAAGGAAAGTCTCGTGGAGGTCTTCCTTCAAAAGAAGAATTGAAAGAGTTTCTTCCTGTTTATAAACCGGATTTCGAACTTTTGAAAGAATCATCCCTGGTTTCTACCACCAAAGAACAACTGGATCCACTGATACCCAGTTTGGAAGATCGGTTAACATTTACTTGGTTGGGTCAATCATGTGCATTTGTCCAGATAAGTGGATTAAACATCTTGACAGACCCTATATTTAGCAATTATTTAGTTTCATCCTTATTAGGGCCTAAGAGGATCACTCCTGCACCATGCAAATTATCAGAACTTCCAAAGCAAGATTTCATTCTAGTTTCACATAACCATCCTGACCATTTAGATTTAGAAGCAGTTGACGAAATAAAGAACAAATCGACTTGGATTGTGCCCTTGGGTCTTCGAAAAGTTTTAGGTAAACGTGGAATATATAACACGATTGAATTGGATTGGTGGGAGAAAGTCAGATTACCTTTTGATAAAGATCCTGATAACATCTATGAAGTTGCATGTACTCCAGCAATGCATTGGTCTGGTAGACAAATGATAGATTCTAATACAACCCTGTGGTGTTCATTCTTGATTTTGAAGAATGGGAAGCCAATCTTTTTCCATGCTGGTGACACTGGTTATGTTCATGATTTATTCGCTAAGATATCGGAGAAATATGGTGAGAGAACCAAATTAGCTATGTTACCTTGTGGTCAGTATTGTCCTCAGTGGCACCAAAAACCACGTCATATTAATCCCGAAGAATGTGTTAAGATTATGGATGATATGAAGGCTAAGAAGATTGTTGGTGTTCATTGGGGTACATTCGTATTAAGTAGTGAACATTTTTTGGAGCCTAAGTTGAAGTTAGAAGAGTTGGCTAGAAACTTGAACAAAGTGCATGACATTTTCACTCCTCAGTTTGGTAAAACGCTTGTCTTTGATTTGAATGAAAAGAATGATGTAAACCAAGGCGAAAGAGTTTCAGTAAGAGAAGGTGCCAGCATTTTAGTTAGATAGATAAAGTTTTTATAAACTTTTATACATCGCATGATCTATTATCTTGATACCATTACAAAATTGCATTTTGAAGTAGTAAAATGTATATTTCTGCGATGTGTTGGCAGTTGTTCACCTTACGATTCATTCTTCTACAATATGATTGTAATTTGTTAAATTGCTAAAATGTATATTCGACTTGGTTGTAAACTTGTTCAATACAGCTAAAGCAACCATGACATTATGTTCAAATACATAACAGTGAATAGACATCTGTGGGTCTCCCGAATCTAATAACAACATAGAGAAAAGTGTGGTGATCAACCTTTCCCATGCAAATGGGAACATGTATGCCATTATCAATCAAATGCTATACAACCGTTGAACGAAATAGCTGGAAAATAAGCCACATGCAAACCAGACATCCTAACATATATGGACGACATCCTAATTGATTCAAATAGTAGAACAACATGTCTGCTTTTTCAGGTAGACAGTGAAAAATAGGTGGTTCAATCGACCATTTATGTTAAAACGTTAAAACGTATAAAAAAAGAATTTTGCAAGAACAACAACTAGTGTTTCTTCTTTAAGAAATTTGTACATAAGAAAAGCCAATTTAACTGTCTCGTTTATTCATTCAAGTTTCTTTTTGAGAGAGTGTGTATTTTTTTCACCTAAATTGGTTTTTGCTGCTTAATACCAGTTCAAGAAAATGATTCTCAACAACTTCTTCGTTTGGTGTTTGAGATGCTCCCATGTACGTTAACACAGGCAATTGATGGTAAACCAGGTGCGAATTTAGGAAGGAGGCAAAAACAGCATTTTTATTATTTCAAATATAAGCAAGTAGAGTTCCATATACCATTTATATAAAATTCCCATGCAGATAAATCTCCACAACTAGTGGTAGTGTGGCATTCTAGAGAAATGCTCATTGGCCAGTAGTTGATGGGAAGAACCTAGAGAAAAGGCAATTCTCTGCTTCCCCATGCCACCAGACTATCACACAAAATCAATAAAAATTTAGTAACAATTCATTGCTTTTATATATTGAGATACACTGTAAATGTATACATTTTTTTTACATATTAGAAAGAAATATGTTTAGCTCCCCATCTGGGGTTGTATTGTTTGTTTCAAAGATTAAATGGAAGGTAGGTTGATGGTCCATTCACCAGATGCAATCAAAACCATTGCTTGGTTAAATTCTTTGTTCTTTTCAAAATGAACTTGCTAGACGTGAGAGTTTATGATTAAGCAAAGGTTTTATGATGTTCTAAATCTCTATAAACATATCTCTGTATATACTGGTTCACGATTTCTCAAAAGCTTTAAGAATTTCTTGAACAACCTCTTCCTTCACTTTGTAAGTGTGTTTACCTTCTTCAGGAAATGCTTTAGATTTGACCTCTGATATGTAAGTTTTAACAGCATCTACACTCAAATCGTAGGTATTCAGATACTGTTTCACAAATTTCGGAATATGGCCATTATGAGACCCAAGCATATCAGACTGTACTAGAACTTGCCCACTTGTACCTGATCCTGCTCCTATACCAATCGTGGGTATATGCAACTTCTCTGTTACAAGTGCCGCTATTTTAGGAGGAACAGCTTCAATTACCACAGCAAAAGCCCCAGCATCTTGAACAGCAAAGGCATCTTCCAATAGACGCAGAGCACTATCCACACTTTTACCCTGTACTTTGAACCCTCCCAAAGAATTAAATCTTTGAGGTGTCAATCCAACGTGACCCACAACAGGTATACCGCATTTTGTTAATGCCTTTATCGTAGCAGCGATATCTAAACCACCTTCTAACTTCACAGCATTTGCTCTTCCTTTCCCAATCAGTTGTATCGAAGACTCTATTGCTTTGGAGATAGAACTCTCGTAAGTGCCAAAGGGTAAATCTGCCACTATCAAACTCTTGTCAATACCACGAGATGCAGCTTTACAGTGGTATAGAAACTCATCAAACGGTAGTTCGTTACAATCCTCATAACCAAGGGCAACCATTGCAAGAGAGTCCCCAACAATAACCATTTCAGAGCCTGCATCATTGGCAATCTTACCAGACAGATAATCATACGCTGTCAAAACAGAGATCTTTTCATGGTTCTTGTAGAGACTATGTATGTCGTTGACTGTAATTCTCTTTAACGCAGAATGAGCACTCAAAACAGGCCCCACCGAACTGAAACTTCTCACACTTGTTGACCGAAGCACATTAATCAAGCTCACTGTCTTAATAAACATGTCTTGAATATGTATTGTTATCACTGAAATATCCTTGATCTATAATTTAAAATAATTTAAATGCTCATCAAAAAAACCGTTAATAAATTTTAATACAAATCATAATTTTTTATACGAGACAAAAATATGTCCACATTCGGCGTTACTCGGATTTTAACAAAAAATAATAATTTATGACCTCGGTTCAAAATTGAAAGAAAAAAAAAAAAACAGTTAAAAGTTGTATATAAATAAAAGAAAAGGAAAAGTTCCACCACAAAATAATAAAAAGTATTGAGTGTGGAGAGCTGTAAAATGGTTGGATTTAGAGGAACAGTGGAGTCTTTCCACGCTGAAGAAACAGTAAAGTTGCAGCTGAAAGACTCGCAAGATCAAACGGCCCAGATCCAATTACATCAATTGGTTGATCAGGTTCCCGGTTTAGCACACGGTTCGAGATTTTATCTCCATCCTCTTTACCTCTCTGGTGATATCCAGACACTCGCACTCGCTGCAAACAACTATTCAAAACAATGGGAAGCGTATTACGGGAGAAGACTGATCGACTTGCCAGACGGTGGTGTGGTGTCTGCTGATTTTGTCATCCAGTCACCAGAGTCAACAACAGCATTTGAAGAGCAAGCTAAGTTTCATATTCCTGGTGAGGATTGGCCCAAATTACACCCTAGAACCCGTTATTTATCCCCAGAAGAGCTGGAGAGCCAATCTAGCGATGATACTCGCCCTGTCGTTATTGTGAATCATGGCCTGGGTGGGGGATCTCACGAACCAATTATTAGGGCCCTGACATATGGTTTGTCCAAACAAGGGTTTGAAGTTGTTGTTTTGAACTCAAGAGGCTGCTCTAGAACTAAGATCTCTACTCCTGAATTGTTCAGTGGCTTAGCTACTGATGATCTACGTTATTTTATCAAATGGTTAAGAAAACATTATCCTAATAGACCTTTTTATGCCACTGGATTTTCCTTTGGTGCTACCATATTGGCAAACTATTTGGGAGAAGAAGGTGAAAACTCTGAAATTGTTGCGGCTGCAGTCTTGTCAAATCCATGGGATCTTACTGATAGTGCGTACCATCTTTCAACTCGTTATTTGTCCAACAAGATATTCTCAGGACCAATTACTAGTGCTCTCACAAGACTGATCAAATCTAATAGAAAAGTGCTGAGTCAAATCTTCTCTGAAGAACAAATTAACGGTAAGTACAATTCTACAGTGGAATTTGATGCTGCTTTCACTGCGAAGATTTATGGATTTCAAACACCATTCCATTATTACAGATCAGCTTCTTCTGTAAATAGACTTTTAAGAATTCAAACGCCATTACTAGCTATCAACTCATTTGATGATCCTGTGATTGGTGTCAACTCCATCCCAACTTATGAAGCCAGAGCTAATCCAAACGTTGTTTTGTTGAGAACAGATCTTGGTGGTCATTTAGCATATCTGCAATACGATGGTGAGTCTTGGGCTGTCAATAAAGTTGTGGAATTCTTAACGAGATTCCAAGAGACTGTTGATCCAACAAAGAGACGGATCTCTGATTATAAACCAAGTATTCCATCATACCATGGTAAACTTCAAGGTTATTAGATTTATGCCCATGTCCAAAGAAAGAATAGTATAATTTGATATAGAAGATGACTTAGTAGTCTACATCGATCTCACAAACTCATGCTGGTTTAAATATCCTCATTGTTATTCTATGTTGACTGGTATCTCAACATAGTACGTCTTCAACGCCCGTTGTAAGGCATGTTCTAGTTTTTCCCATTTCATAACACACACTTGTTTATCAAATGCTCTAGGCTTTCTGGTCAAGTAAGTCATGATTCTTGTTCCCAACTCAGCCCTAAAGTCATGTGAAAGGTCCTGTAAACCTGGCGACAGCTTAGAGCTCACTGGTGTTTTAGACCAGAAATGTGCTATATTAGATCTGATGCGTCCTCGCTCTCGACGCAGAGTCACGGTATCTTGACACGGGAGATCTATCAACAGCTCCACGATCTTCAGGACCTCAACACTTGTGATGTAGAAGCATCTCTTTGTCTCCTGGAAACCTGGGTGTTCATAGAATTCACATCCAGACTTGCCAACTACAGACTCCATCTCTTCATCGTTGAGATCGTCTATGGGTCTAATGTAGCACTCTAAACATGACACTTCCTCCACAGAAACACCTTGTCTCGTGCTCTCCACTGTCACTGGGTTCTCTTCTGCAGAGCCTAGGATCGAGAACTCAGCCACGATCTCTGAGCCTTCTTGATAACGTTCAATCCGTATGATTCTTCTTCTGTCTCGTAGTTCATGATCATCCCATTGAGGCAAACATAGACAATCGATTCCAGCATTGACAACCCTTAGTCTTACTGGAACGAAACGATGACCAGGCTGGGGCTTGATCTTGGGTGGTCTTACTTTAGATAGCCCTGAAGCAACACCTCTGATAACTTTATGAATCTTGTACTCAGGGAGTGCGTCTTGAGAAGTGGGAGGGAGCATAATGGCTGAAGGTTTGATGTTTGGAGGTGAGCACGCATCAGCTGGAGGAAGCCCATCATCGGGCAGAGTATAGAGGTTTATCTGCTCCAGGAGAGAGTTATTATAGTCAAATTCAAAGATTGATGAGGGTTCGACTAATAATTGATCTTTGTTAGAGCTATATAGATTTTGGAAGCTGTATGGAGAAGCATAATAGTTTGATTGGAACATTGAACAATGTGTATCACTAAGAATAAGGACTAACCGAGAAGAGAGAGAATGTCAACTGAAAAGAGATACAGATCTATGACTATATATAACAGAAGAAAGCTTAAATTAAGTATCCATTTATGCAGATCACATCCCTTCAAGCTTACAGCCTATTAGAAGAAGATTTATGCTTATGATTTGAGGATTTGGGGGAGCCTTGGGGACTTGGGAGTTTGGGTGGAAAGTGGAAAGTGGAAAATAAAAGCAAAGCTTTGATACCGACAGACGGCAGTGTAAGTAGGAACTAAGCACAAAGAACAAACTTTCTACGAACCATCGCGGAAAGTTTGGCCCATTCAGTCGGCTAGAATAGAAATTTGAGACAATAATGAGAGATGTGACTGCAGAAACTAGCTTCCAGTTCCCATCCAAGAACTTTTGAGGTACATGAAGATGCTTCTCAGAAACAACCCGCGTGTACTAAACTGTGTTGAAGAACTAAGTAGTAAGTAGTAAGTAGTAAGTAGTAAGTACCTGTCCCTTAGAACCTGTATGGGAGGACTAATTCATTTCAATTCAAAACATACCAAGGAACTACTTATTCTCTTAAAACCTAATACTGTATCATTTGTAATATGGAATATTCACTAGCGCAAGGTCCACCTTCCAACTCTTCTCTGGTAATTGTGAAATGTGGATTCCTCAAAACTGAACTTTTTGATGTTATCTCAGCTTCTGCCCTTGGCAGTTCGCAGGCTGATTTGAGTCGTTGACCAATTAAAGAATTGAGTACGATATATTAATCAAGTACTTGTCGAATGTCGATAAGAAACATTTACACAGGAATCAGGATTGCTACCGGACACCGGTCTAGGTTAGTTACTTATGAGTTGTTACTTGTGACTTGTGATTTGTGACTTGTGACTTGTGAATTGCATCACCAGAATTGTCTAAGACATTTCTTTTATTCCCTTACAAGACTCCTACACATTACACCAAAATTCCTAAATAAGAATTTGGCTGAAAAAGCTGAATGTAGCGTGTAGGTCATATGTTTATGGTCTATGGGTTATGAAGATCACTCGCTTCTTTGAACCTGCTATAAGAGTGAATGTACATTTCGATTTTCGTGTATCCGATATGTAATCTGTATTATGTTATATGTAGTATGACTATGTAGTATGACTATGTAGTATGTACAATAGTTTCCTCCATTCAGAATGCATGGTTCCCGATTCACGATTCACGATTCACGATTCACGATTCATGATTCATGGACTCACGGCTGAAATTGAAAGAAAGTTCTTCACTGTTCCTTGCTGCAACTTCAGGTAACATTACCATTTGGCCACTTCAAGCTAATATAGTGTAACTGTGTAATTATAGTTCAATTGACCACACTTACTCTTCAGTCATGCTGGTCATATTGCTCAGTTCCCAATATGTAGGTAGCACACTAGAACCTCAAGTCCTCAACACAGAAGTTTTGGTTCCTCAAATGCCAGACGGCAGACATTGGTATCTTTCGCTGTTTTACATGGTACGAACCTTTGACAAGGTGCATAGAATATCTAGTACTGGCATTTCGGGCAGTCTCCGATCGCGGTGTACATTGTACACTATTGCACAGTACAGGGCATTAGGCTAATAGACAACGCATAACTGGTCCCAAGCATCAGCCTCATGGCTTCAGATCCCCAGTATCGCCAGCATCGCTTACAGATTAGCGGTCATCAATCATCATTATATTTATGAATCCCTCCAAGACTCCAAACTCCAATCCCAACTCCAAGTATGACTCGTGCCGTCGTGCGGCTCTGCACTCTGCAGCTCACCCATTAGGTCTACTCTTGAGAGAGTCGACAGTCGAGTCGTCGGGGCGCCAATCATCAAAAAAGGTAATAACACTAACGACACCAGGATTAAGGCTATCATTAGGGCACTAGAGTAGTAGAGTGCTAGAGAATCGAGACTGAGATCAATAGAATGGAATTGAAGCTGAAAATCATATGCACTAGCTAGATTAGAGGATAGAGAGCAATTTCATCTGCGCATATTAGAAACACCCACTATCAAATTAATTACAGCAATTGTGGGTTGTGGGTTAAAATATTATAGTTCAGACTCCAAAGAATTGTAAAGGTTCTTGCTGGTACTCTTAGCCTCTCAGTCATTCGGTGTTCCTGGTACCATCATGCATTGATATCAAAACATAGGCGGAGGTTGCAACTTAATACTGTGCAAATTTTATATTTTCTTCAGCTGTCACTAACCGGCATGAAAGTACTGCAGTGTGAATAGAGTAACACACTGTAATATTATTACAAATCAACTACTAAGCACCTAGCAGTAAGTACAGTAGTAGTGCTACAGAGATCAGAGTACAAACTCCAGGCTAAATGGTGTAACTGGGTTTGTAAACTATGTTCCAACGAAATCTATTTCCGAAAAAGTGTCTGATAATTAAAGTGCATGTTGCATATTCTTTAACGGTCTTAGTGCATCTTCTCACATTCAAGTATTAACACATGGCTGTCATAAAATCACATTAAGTCCCTGACTTTTTTTTTGTTTAGAAAAATGAGCAGGGAATAATAGGCTACTATGTATTGGACACTGGGCAGGCAGACAATATTGATTACTCACACAAGTCTGAAGACACATGCCTAGTTACTCTATAAGCTTTAGTTCAAGCTATTATATTTATTTTGAACAAAAAGTGCAGAAAAAAATAAAAATAAAAATAAAAAACTAACAAGCCACTGAACCCTCCGTGTAATACAACCATCATAGCGTGCGTTGCAGTGCTTCAAAGTGCATACTGTTATATACCGTTTCTTATGTAATCGATGAAATAATCAATTTACGAACTATCGATATTACTAATTATTTTCAATTCTCAAACTGTTTGTGGTTTTGAATTTAAAGGTTATATCCGGTTTCACTGTTCATGAATCATGCTTCTTGCGCTATATCCATATACCCGTGTATTAGCCGCTGAGTTGCTCAGTAGTCGCCTCTGTCACTTGGCAGAAAAGTTGGTTAGCGGTAAGTAAGGCAAGTAAAGGTAAGTAAGGTAAGTAAGGTAAGTAAGGTAAGTAAGTGCCTACTGCCTACTGAGTATAAAACTCAAACGGTATGTGGAGTGGTTTATGAATTGTGACTGGTGATTCAGCTGTTTGGGCTACTTGTAACATAACAATTTATGAATTGTATTAGTGATTTTCTGCTGATCAATAACTTTATGAGATGGGACCGTAAACTCTTTAAGCCCTTAAAATCCTTAAAATCTCAACTTCTAGTACTTCTAGTACTCTTTGCATCAAAAGATTAACTAAAAAAAAATGGATTTAAACCCCGATTAGTCCGTTCCCTCCGCAAATCCTTGCACTTTAACCGAGGGTGTTGACAATTTCTAATACAAATTACAATGCAGAAGACTGTAAACCAAATGTATTGTACCAACAGCTCGGACCAAATATATGCTCATATAGAATTTCATATTGATTATTATGCTTAGTGGGATACAAGTAACAAGTACTAACTACTAACTAGACTGCTCAACCGTCCAGAACTCCACTATCACTATGACTATCTCCAATTGACTAATGTGCCAATAAAATTTGAACTCTGATTGATAATTGGATGCGAAGTCAAGTCCATGCCTGAATCCAGGAACAACCTGTTCAAAAGTACAAAAGTTAGTGGATTATACTCTGTCCTCATTTCTCAGTACTGAGACTCCGGGTCAGTAGCTGTATGGCATCTGAATGATAAAGTTTCTCGTCAATTATAACCAATATGTACTTCAAGGCTCATACTTTAGTTAGTTACTACAGTTACTGATAAACTGCATATTGCATACAACTAAGTGTTCGAAAGGGAAGTAATTGGCCAGCGATTCCTGAATCTAATCATGTTGGTGTAATATGGTAAGAGGCTAACAAAACAATTTTAGAATTACACTTTTTTAATGTTGGACAAATTAAGCATCATTTACCCAGCCAGTGTATGCTAGTTACTAATGAGTGGTGAGGAGGACCATTATTCTAATGATCCTATCAAGGAATTCAAACAACCCAAAGTGCGCCTACCTTCAATAACTGAACTTTTCCCTTATCAACAGTTAAATGGGGGCCAACCAAACTATCATTCAGACCAGAAGATATCACCATATTCTTATTCAAACCACATCAACCTTGGACCTAGAGTTCACATGACGCAAGATCCTATAATTAGCCATAACCAAGAGAGTGCTGCAGGGAGCTACTCCGCAAACACACCGACACTAAATGGTAATTTAATCCCAGTACCATCAATAGTACATTTAACACGGCCACCTATTCATGATGTTCCATCTGTGATTCTACCAGATCAAAAGACACAAGAAATACCAACATGGATTCAACAGCAACCCCATCATGAGGATGTTCAAATGAACAATGTTTTCTTTCAAATCCCATTTGATAGAAGCCATCCGCATCAAGATTCAGTACCCTCGCATTCCCAAGAGTTCTTCTCACAAGTATCGCCATTCAATCAGGTGGGTCCTCATGTTTTTGAGCCACCACTCACACCTGAAAATCCTAGACCTCAACTAAAACAAAAAAGAATAAGGAGAGAAAAAACAGGTTGTTTGACATGCAGAAATAGAAGAGTGAAATGTGATGAGCTTAGACCGGTTTGTGGGAATTGTGCAAAGGGAAGGTATGATTGTCTAGGATATCAACAACCAAGAGCCTTCAAATCTAAATGATTGAATGAAAGTCCATTATCACATTACTGAATCAGATTTGAATATATACATTTCAAAACGCTTAGTGATACTATGTCAACCTGTAAAACTGTAGAGACACAAGTCTATTTTCTCCAACAATGAAATGAGATTATAGCCAGTCAATCTTAATTTCATATAATTGAACAGATGCTTTTTGATAACACAGGAAACTTGAAGCCAACTACTGCGTTTCCAATAAGCACCAAGATATTCCAGGGGCACTGTATCCTCCTATCCAGCTTAACCAGCACTAAAAGAGTTACCATATTTAAAGGCAGTTAATTCATATTCGACTGAATGTTACCAATTGAATATGCAACAGATGATTCCATTGTTTGTTCTTTTCATAGAATTCCAGGTAGAAGATACCTTGTTGGTAACTCCTTTGGCTTCCCAGATCATCTGATCAGTTATAGCTTATAATATACAGTAACGTTGAAACTAGTGGGGGTTGTGAACGCAATGATATTTCAAGACGTCTGCTGCTTGGGTACTTATTAATCTCATGATCCGTATCTGGTAATTATCGCGACATTCTTAATATCTCTTTATGATTTATGATGGGGTTGATATCACCCCTAAGCTGTAAAGCAGATATCATTAGCAATCATGAGCTTCAAATACTTCTCAAACTGTGTAGTTTACAAGAGCATCAAGTTAGTTTAGTATGATTTATGATTTTCATATAGAATTTTACATGGAACGAACGGAGATTGGAATATTTCCGCGAAAAGATCAGGGCATCATTCAATGCGAAATAAAATCATTTTTGCGCGAAAACTTGTTGAAAAAATCACAATCTTTTTACTGGGTCTCAAGTCCCCAATTTGAGACCCTGTCGAGGACTGGTCTCTATAAAGACCAGTCTGGTAACCCTAGAATTAACTGCACAAATCTAAAATGTCCTTTAAATAGAAAATGACAAATCAAAAAAGAACAAAAATAAATTGAATATCATTTGATTACAGATCGGAATGTAGATTTGAGATAAAATTCGAATAAATTTGAACTTTCTATATAAAAAATCTGGACTTTTGATTGGCTCATTTTTTTGTTAGTGATGATTATATAATCAAATCACCACAATAGAGCACCTGGAAACATAAACAAACAAGTGATAGTAAAAGCAAAGCAAAACAAGTGATTCTGACACAACCATTGAAATGAACAGAAGCTATATGTGCAGTACAAATTTCACATGAACGATTGGCACTGCCATAGTTATCAACCTGACCATTGGAATCAACGCCAATAACAAGATCAAACCTGACCTATCTCAACAAACTCCACATCAGCGAAAGCGATAGGATCGGAAACAGCAATAGCAACCACAGCTAAGAACGCAAATATGACATCTGGTCTACATATTACATGTGTGTGACAGACATGTTAGTCGACTGCAGCAAGCAGACTTCCTATGTAAGGAGTGTTAGTGTTATGATTGAATCCAACTGATCAAAATCTTAGTACTTTGTTAAGAGTTATAACTTATATCTGAAGAAGAAGAAACGCGAACAACTTTGAAGAGAAGTAGGAATAGCTGCCATTTTATGATACTCTGGGAAATGAAATTTAGAGAAATTCAAAACTCAAAGAAATTCAGCTACACACACAGTGCGGTGCTGCACCTTGTTCTTGAAGACAAATCATTCTCATTTGCTAGTCTTATTCTGTCCCCTATGCACGCTCCCTTTTGAGTTTATCTCTTCTTTCTCCGTACATGTCTCTCTTTTTTGTCTTCATGTTCGCAGGTTGCTGTCTAGGAGTATGTACATACACACTACATGGGCATAAGTTTCAGTGTATCAAAAAAGTAATTTTGTCTCATGCACTAAAGAATGTAGAACCTACCCATATTATGAATAATCTTAACCTCTGATCACTGGTTCTTGAAATCGCTGCCTTTAAACCCGTCCACTCAGAACGATTCTAGTGGTATCTTTAATATCTGCTGGATTACTTCGATGAGATTGTGGATACATTAGTATAAGTACTAGTCAGCAACAATGATGTTTTAGTTGGTTATATATTGTCTCAAAGGCTTTAGTTACATCACTGAGGCTGAGCCTAGCACTCGCTGTTCGTATTGGAAGAGATTACACATGTATCTTTGGACGCGTTAGACTTATACACCTTTCTCTCTTCATCTGCTGACATTGAGTGATATTGAACTGCTGAGAGGCATGATAAACTTGTAAATCGTAGCTAGGGCATTATCTAGTGTACTATACGATTAATGAGCTTATCCCCATCTGAATCGTACTGATAACCACTTAGAACTTGAAGGTAGCCATTCTTCAAGCCCTTCAATGAGTAAAAGAAAATACAAGGCTATAGTGACAGCTCCAGTGCGTTCAACGTTATTCTAAGACATGTGCGTACAAAGAACAACCACTTTCATCCCTAATAGTAGTTTACTTTCAGATAATCTTACTTACTTATCGTTTTCAGTGTTTCCAATGCACAAGTCGGGCTAGATTGTTACATCGCGAAAATTACCCCATTCATGTAGAATTATCTATTACATCAAACAAGTGACAATTATCAGTGTGTTTTTATTGTATTAAATATGTATTCATACTCTACTTGGTCTTTGTTATCTAACAGTACTTTCAAAACTCCAGTTATATAGAAAAAAAGTTGTAGAATTTTATACACTAAAAAGCTAGACTAACTTAAAATTAAAAAGTTGAAAGATCAAGTAAGACCTATGTTCTTTAATAAAAATTCACTTTATTCAATTTTAATTGTATGATTTGATATAATAACACTTATTAGATACCTTAGTCGTCTATTGATAGATATGAGAAGAATTAGAAGAACTGTATTCTTATACAATGATTTATCTGGAAATCTTTAAATGTACATAATTTCTTAGTAGTCCGCTCCAAAAATTTTGTGGACTTGTTCAAAAAAAAAAAAGAGTCTCACAAATACCTGATTTTAAAAAATCTTTACAGGAAACATTTTGAGAAGCTGTAAGTGTCGAATATAGCATAAGAATCCTTTTTTATTACAGAAATATGCTTATTTTGAATTTTTAGCAAATGAATGTTGTGTTATGGGCTTCTTACCCTGAGGCTCTTAAAAGTTCATTAAAAAAAGTAAGTCCAGCAAAAAATCTGATTTGAAGAAATCTTGATTGGAGCCATTTTGAAAAGCGGAAAGTGTCAAATATATAATACTACGCCTTCAATAGTTCATTTATGCTCTTATTCAAACTCTTGAGCCAATAACTGTTGTGTTATGGGATCAATAATTTCTGATTTCATGTCATTTTTCTAAGGGTCACTAATTTGTTAAGTTTTGTTTGGCTTTTTCAACAAACAAAATTTGGGTTTCTGTTCCATGTGTAATTTTTTTTAATTTGAAGTTCAGCATTGCTATACATGACGAAATATTGAATGAAATATTATTAAGTTATTGACATATTGCGTTTAGTTCTGTATAATTCAATATTTATTATATATATTGCTTATACAAATCGATCAATATTAGTTAGTATTATAGTTATTAATTGTCTTTTTTTTTTTTTTATCTCCGATCCTTCGAAATCGATCATTATAAAAGTTGCGCATTAAATGACATATAATCTTCGATCGGTAGCAGTCGACAACGTCCTTCGATCGTAATTCGTGACAAGATTTTCGAGATAACGAAATAACAGAGAAGCATTGTACATCATACAACAGCATACCATAGTGATATTGGAAATCTGTACCCCGCAATATGAATATGACAAGAGGCAATTTGTAAGCCGTGACAGCTTCGTGTTTGTGTTTCAACTTATTTAGATGATACCGTACAGTAATTCTCCCAGTGCAGTTGAAAGCAGAAAAACATCATTTATGAGTACCAGTGGTGTTCAGTCCTCGATGTGCATGTTCTTTGCATTATCTTGGGATTCTGGAATACAACGGAGTTTGAACCATGATGATCATCACAATTGGAACGCCTGTAAAATATTATCTGGTTCTTCTTTTATTTCATCCTGAAATGAACCAATTCCACGTGACCCGAGGGATTTTGAGAACCTTTTGGTGGGCTTCAAGTGTCACAAGTCACATCTCAACAAGGACAAAACTTTAACATTGATAGAGATCGCTGAGGAGTTCAAAGGCCTTGGCAAACCTCTAAAGCCAATGTACTTTAGATGGGTTTGAATTTGAGGTACCAGCGTTTATGCACTTATTAACCTAGTCAATATTTCATATGCTTCATTGCTTAATATCCCCAGGCCCCAGATGCTAGTACTCTCTAAGTTATATAGTAGTACTTGTGAGTTTGTAGCTGGTTAATAATACCACATGGAACCAGTTATGAGTAACCCTAGGCGGATAACATTATCGTAAGAGGTTTGAAGCACCTCCTCACACCTTGATTCTTGACTCTTGACTCTTGACTGTTGGATCTCGGTTCTCGATTCTTGAGTGTAATCTTGAGGGAAGAAATGATTTTTTTGATATACCATGCATAATGCATGGAACAAAATTGAAATCTTGGGCTGGTTCGTAATATTTCGTTAAAATGTAGATACAAATCAATAATTCATAACCAATAACCCGTATCTGAGGTTCATTCATCCCAAGCATTATTGACGCGGATATATGTTGCAGCTCAATGCTTATCAGTTATCAGTCAGGTTAGTAAATGCCGATCTTAAGAGGTTTGTAATTGTCATTGACCAATGATAGTTTTGGCACCAAAGAGTGATTCAGTTGTCATATGAGCGTATTTTGCTCACTTGCAGTTACTTGCGCTACTATGCTAATGGGTGCTTGACTGCTAACCGATAGGCCTGGCAAATTAGGAGAGATGTTCAGCTGTTTTGGGTAAGTTCAGGGATTACTGGTCCACTTCTCCTCCCTCAAAGCTCAAAAGTCAGAGATCTCATCAAAATAGCTTTGCATGGCATTACCCGAAATGCATTTAAAGTTTAGCACCCTGTTTCAGTATCATTCAAAGCTCATCATCAAAGCTCACAGGCAAATGTTTCTGGGGAATACCTCAAATTCAAAAGCGTGCAGACATACAGAATCAGGATCAGAGCTAGAGGGAGTGGAAGTTGATGTTATTGATGTTACAAGATCCAAACATCAATTGTCTAGGGCCAAGGTTTTATGAACATGTAGCGTAAGTGTAGTAAAAATTGGAAATTCAAAATATAATTTATGATTTATAAATTATGAACCTTCCTTAACGTTGCGAATCTGCTATACATGCAGGACTAATTCATCTATATTGTATCTTGCATCGGTGATCATTCAAATTTTACAGCAGCAACAGAAGTTTAGATTTCAAAGTGGTAAATAGTGTATAAATGGATATATACACGGTTACACTTAGAACTTTAAACTCTAAAGGTTTGCAGTTGATAGCATCAATTGGCTAATTGTGTGTCGTTTTTAAGTTTAAGTTTCATTCAGTTGAAATTGGAAAGGTTTATGATCGGTTATGGTAGGTTAAAATTCAATTATGTGTCGATCAGAAGCTCAACTAAGTGAGGATCTTTTTGTTTCTATGTAAGTAGGTGTAGGTTAAATTTGGCTCATGTTATCAAGCTACGCCTACCACCATATCATCACGTACAATTAAAAACGTTAGATCTCCCCAATATTCAATAATAGTATACTTTCATTGGGTTTCTTTGAATACTTTTAATTCAACAATCATCATATAAATATTTAGTCATAATTACTGCGTTGCTGCAGAATGTGAATTTAACTATATCGATTCGGGACTTAATAGAATCCAGTGCATCGTATGTTGTAAGTTAAGACACTCGGTAAATAAAGTATCTTGTCGCTTATTGTGAATGTGGAAGCGAGCCTTCCGCAATTCTTCAACTCCCAAGTCACAATTGCACAAGGCAGAAAGACTCGGAACTCGGAAGTCATAAGTCATAAATAATAAATCACATTAATTATAGCAGGTTGTCGACAGCTCCAGCCATTTCGTACATTTCTTTCTATGATTATTGACTCTTGACTTTGAGTGACTTATGCATGATGAGTCTAGGATCGCACATGTAGCAACTTTTTTAGTGAGTGACAAAGAGCAGCAAAGTGTTCACTGTACTGCTGAGTGCTGAGCCATCTTGAATCCATGCAGAAAATACAATGATTAGGTTATATCGTTTACAGTAAAATCTGCTGAAAAAGGCATCAAAGATCGTCATTAGCTCGTTAAATTAATGAAAATGAGGGTCCTAATTACCAAGTCTTGCTTCGTTGCTATGGTTATGGAATCTCATATTATTTGATTTTTCTACGCGAGATTTTAAAAAAAAAAAAAAAAAAAAAATTACAGTCACCTCAATACACTCAAATTCAATCAATGCTTTAAAACCAACATGTGATTTCTAAATTGAGGGCCGTCGGAATTGTGATCCGGCAGAGCTCATATTGTATGCATGCAACACCATCCTTGGAATTGAAAATGGTACTCTGCAGAAGTGCATGACATGATGTAGGTCTTGGATTGTTTTCTTGCTATACTAATGATGTGCGCGCTGTGTTATATGTTGCAAATGAATTTAATTCATTTAGATTTGTACGTACTTTGCTATTCGGGTCTGACATTGTGACTGGGGAGTAGAACTCATGGGAAACTAGTGTGGATTTTTATAAATAACTAAGGTTTCCTGATGCTTTTCTCATTCTTTATACTAGTACTCATCAAGCAAGTCTAAAGGAAATTAACCATTCGTTATGAAGGTTCCAAATTTGGTTCTTCCATTTTTGATATGGTGCTCGCTGTATTTTCAATTTGCTTTTGCTCAGAGTTCTTCTGCCTCCATTTCAACTGTATCTGGTATTTCCACTGTTACCACTAGTTTAGGGTTTGCAACTACTGCCTCTTCTTTATGTGAATACTCTTCAGATACTGCTGTTCTTAACGGAAAGTCACTTGAATATGCTTATGGTATTACCGGGAGAACTTTAACTTCCACAATTCTTTTTATTCCAACAACTTATCGCCGATTCACTGTCACTTGGTACTTGAGGTTCACTGAACCTTTAGATGGTACCGACTTCACCGTATATGCGTCCGGTACTCATATAAGCAACGTTGCTGGTGTTGTTAACTTGGAGCAAGGTGCCGCTTATGTTTCCTACGACATCACTTTCGCTACCCTAACACTTTTGACCGATGTTCTTAGCTTTTGTATTCTTGAATATGTTGCATTCGAGTTTGACACAGAGGACGCGTATTACCTATTCTACACTGGTAGTTTAGGATCTGCGGTCGTTAGAGTTCTGGAACAGACAGTTTGTGGTGTGTTATCTTTATTTGACTGTCCTATCTACAGCACAGGTTTGAATTTTGGTTGTAGCGACTTGACTAACTACGCGTCCACCTGTTCATCATCATCAGTCTTTTCCGAATGGCCTTCACAAAGTTCCGTTATTTCGTCTTCTTCATCAGTGCAATCTTCTTCATCAGTGCAATCTTCATCATTAGTGTCATCAGTATCTAGTATTGCCTCAGAGTCTAGTGCTACCTCTTCAGAAGAGTCTAGTGCTACCTCTTCAGAAGAGTCTAATGCTACCTCTTCAGAAGAGTCTAGTGCTGCCAGTACTTCTTCTGAAGCCCCATCTGAAGAATCTAGTGCTTCTAGTATTGAAGAGTCCAGTTCTTCCATCACTTCTTCTGAAGCATCCATCACTTCTTCTGAAGCATCCATCACTTCTTCTGAAACCCCATCTGGAGAATCTAGTGCTGAAGAATCTAGTGCTTCTAGTATTGAAGAGTCCAGTTCTTCCATCACTTCTTCTGAAGCATCCATCACTTCTTCCGAGGCATCCTCTGGAGAATCTAGTATTGAAGAATCCAGCACTTCCATTGCATCTTCGGAAGACTCCAGTGCATCTGAATCTTCAACTTTATCTGAGTCAGCTGCGTCCTCAGTAACTGACATATCCACTGTGTCTGCTATATCAACTGTTACCACAAGTTTGGGCTTCGCTAGTACCGCAACTGATCTATGTGAATACTCTTCAGACATTGTTATTTTAAATGGGAAGACTCTTGAATATGCTTATGATATAACTGCTGAAACCATTACATCAACAGTTCTTTTCATCCCAACAACTTATCGTCAGTTCACTATCACTTGGTACTTGAGATTTTCTGAACCTTTGGTTGACTTTAAGGTTTACGAAGTAGGTCTTCATACAGATAATGCTGCTGGTGTTGTCAACTTGGAAGATGGTACAGCTATTGTTTCTTACCAGGTGACCTTTGGCACGCTGACGCTATTGGCTGACGTGATCAGTTTCTGCACTCTTGAATACGTTGCCTTTGAATTCGATACTGAAGAGGAGTACTATGTCTTCTACACTGCTAATTTAGGCTCAGCTGTTGTTCAAGTTTTGGAGCAGACTGTTTGTGGTGTGCTGTCTCTGTTTGACTGTCCTATTTATAGCACCAATTTGAATTTTGCATGCAATGATCTCTCAGAATACTCCTCTACTTGCTCCTCATCAACTACACTTTCAGACTGGACTTCCGATGTTTCATCTTCATCATCCGAATATTCATCTGAATCCAGCATTATCTCAGTATCCAGTGAAGAATCCTCATCATCTTCATCTGAATCCAGCATTATCTCAGTATCCAGTGAAGAATCCTCATCATCTTCATCTGAATCCAGCATTATCTCAGTATCCAGTGAAGAATCCTCATCATCTTCATCTGAATCCAGCGTCTCTACTGATGCATCCTCAGAGTCTAGTGCTGCATCTTCGGAGTCTAGTGCCTCATCAGAGTCAGCTTCATCATCAGAGTCTAGTGCTGCATCTTCAGAGTCCAGCGTTTCAAGTGTTTTATCTGAGTCTAGTGCTTCTGTCTCTTCATCTAGTGCTTCAAGTACTTCATCAGCATCGTCGACGCCATATATTTCTGGTTACTTTTTGAATGGTGAACCGCATTGGGATATATATGTTCCAGGAGAACTAGGCCCATGGACTACGGTTGAAATTAGTGGTACAAATCCAGCAGATAACTATGACTTTGTCAGTACTGAATTCTTGGTTGGCGGTTCTGCTGTTCAAGGTACTTCGTCAGTCGAAAGTAAGAACTTCATTGCAACTTATGAGCAAGAAATTGACCCATCGTCATCACTAGTTCTATCTGTTTATGCTGATTCCACATCTTCCGATCCATATATCATTGAGGCTATTGTTACAGTTACAACGGCAGAAGGATTAGTGCTTAGATTTGTTAAGAGAGCTACTCAATCTTTTGAGTTATCGAACACCCTTACTTCTGATGCCTCTTCTGCCTCTTCTCAACTTGGTGCTTCTTCTTCATCAGAATCAAGTGTTGCTTCATCTTCTTCATCAGAATCAAGTGTTGCTTCATCTTCTTCATCAGAATCAAGTGTTGCTTCATCTTCTTCATCAGAATCAAGTGTTGCTTCATCTTCTTCATCAGAATCAAGTGTTGCTTCATCTTCTTCATCAGAATCAAGTGTTGCTTCATCTTCTTCATCAGAATCAAGTGTTGCTTCATCTTCTTCATCAGAATCAAGTGTTGCTTCATCTTCATCAGAATCAGGAGCTTCATCTTCATCAGAATCAAGTGTTGCTTCTTCTTCATCAGAATCAGGAGCTTCTTCTTCATCAGAATCGCAAGCAACGACAGTACCAAGTCCATACACTACTACTTACACTGATTCGGATGGTCAAACAGAGACCGGTGTCGTATCTTATTACCCAACTACAGACTCTAATGGTGATTTTGTTACCGGTACTACTACTATTCCTGAGACAGTACCAAGTCCATACACTACTACTTACACTGATTCGGATGGTCAAACAGAGACCGGTGTCGTATCTTATTACCCAACTACAGACTCTAATGGTGATTTTGTTACCGGTACTACTACTATTCCTGAGACAGTACCAAGTCCGTACACTACTACTTACACTGATTCGGATGGTCAAACAGAGACCGGTGTCGTATCTTATTACCCAACTACAGACTCTAATGGTGATTTTGTTACCGGTACTACTACTATTCCTGAGACAGTACCAAGTCCATACACTACTACTTACACTGATTCGGATGGTCAAACAGAGACCGGTGTCGTATCTTATTATCCAACTACAGACTCTAATGGTGATTTTGTTACTGGTACTACT